>JANJGN010000002.1:234912921-234941630 GCA_026770705.1 Isurus oxyrinchus | reverse complement strand
GGATACACGTGGCTAAATTTTAACCCTGCGCTTCAGGAAATGCATTAACACTTGGAAGTCCCTGTAATGTGATTGTAGAACAGCGAGTGAACCACAGCCTTGATTTTAAAACTCTTATCCTGGTTTTCAAGTCCCTCCAAGGCCTCACGATCCCCCATCTCTGTTGGCTCTTCCATCCCTGGACCCTTCTAAGATCTCCGCCCTCTTCCAATTCTGGCCTCTTGGTGTATCTCCCACGACTTGGCTCCACCGTTGGCGGCTGTGCCTTCAGCTTCCTGGGCGCTAAACTCCGGAATTCCCTCCCTGAAACCTCTCCCGTCTCTTTTCCCCCACCTCCCCCACCTGAGGAAGAGAGAAGAGGGGAGTTTAGTCCCAGCCTTCATGGCTAGTATTACTCCCTGAAGCATCACCATCAAAACACTGAGGAGTTGGGAGGGGAAACAATTTCGGGGCTTTGGGGTTACTAAAGGTGGTGAGGGGGAGTGGGACCAATCTTTCAAAAGAGCTGGCAACGACTAGATGGGCCGATTAGCCTCCCTCTGTGCTGCATGATTCCGTGAGCTGGTCATTTTACTGCTGGTTGTGGGATTATTCTGTGTGCAATGGGCGGGCAGAATGAAGTTCCTGCAACGTGGGATAGGACTGCCAAGCAAACACTGCCCAGCCTTTCAGTCCCAGGGCCAGGCATTCCAAGTTGATGGGATGGGATTGGAAAAATACTAAAACAACTCGTGTAAAACCGAGACAGGATCCAGCTCAAGGATTCTGAAACAATTTCCAGCTGTTTGCAGAGAGAGAGAGGGGGAGAGAGAGAGAGAGAGAGAGAGAGAACAGCCCCTCTTTTTCCCATCTGAGTGACTCACTGGTCTGGCGTGGATCGGAGCTGAGGGCAGAATTCCGGCTGCAATACAGATTTGCTGGATCCCAGCAGGAGATCGCTCGGCATCAGGGAAAGAGCTTTGGCACAGCTGGCTGCAGCGGAGGGGGAAAGGTGGGCAGGGGGTGGGGGGGTGGGGGTGGGGGGCAGGGCGTGGGGAAGATGGGCAGGGGGTGGGGGGGGTGGGGGAAGGTGGGCGGGCGGTGGGGGGCAGGGGGTGGGGGGCAGGGGGTGGGGAAGGTGGGCGGTGGGGTGGGGGAAGGTGGGCGGGGGGTGGGGGGCAGGGGGTGGGGGGCAGGGGGTGGGGAAGATGGGCAGGGGGTGGGGGAAGGTGGGTAGGGGGTGGGGGAAGGTGGGCGGGGGGCGGAGGGAAGGTGGGCAGGGAGTGGGGGAAGGTGGGTAGGGGGTGGGGGATGGTGGGCGGGGGGGTGGGGGCAGGGAGTGGGGGAAGGTGGGCGGGGGGTGGAGGGAAGGTGGGCGGGGGGTGGGGGAAGGTGGGCGGGGGGCAGAGGGAGGGTGGGCAGGGGGTGGGGGCAGGGAGTGGGGGAAGGTGGGCGGGGGGTGGGAAGGTGGGCGGGGGGGTGGGGGAAGGTGGGCGGGGGGTGGGAAGGTGGGCGGGGGGGTGGGGGAAGGTGGGCGGGGGGCGGAGGGAAGGTGAGTGGGGGGCGGGGGGCGGAGGGAAGGTGGGCGGGGGGTGGGGGCAGGGGGTGGGGGAAGGTGGGCGGGGGCGGGGGGCAGGGGGTGGGAAGGTGGGCGGGGGGTGGTGTTGATGTTGAATGAGAACCCCAGCTGTTGCTGCTGTGTTGTGCAAGAGAGGGATTGGAAACTGTTTAATTAAAGAGGCCGAGAGTGGGAGAATGGCTAGAGTTTCAGCTCACTGAGCTCGTTCCCCCTCTCTCTCTCTCTCTCTCTCCCTGTAGAACATCTCAGTCAGTTCAGTTTTTTAACCCCTTCCCCCCCAACCTCCAACCCCCAACCCCCAAAATCTTCTGGATTGACCTCCTGCACAGACTAAAGTACTGGGCTGCTCCCTCCTGCTGTTCAGCCCTCCAGCAGCGGGCCTGAATTGCTGGCGCTGGGGCGCTGGTTTGCTTGTGTTGGCTGTGCCTCGTGCTGTGAGACGATACGGTGGTCAGGACTATTTTTGGCTTCCTGACTCCCACATGCCGAGAATGGGTCATTGGTAAAAACATCTTCTCTCCTTCGGAAGTTCAGGCCCAGCGCTATCCCCTGGAGTTTAAATAGCCCGGGGTCGATCTCCGGGAGTTGTTTAAAACCATCGGAGCAGCCGACGGCCGGAATTTTACACCGGAGGGACTTCACAGCTGATGGACTTTTGAATGGCTGGCCGCATTTTACAGCCCCTCCCCCGCCATGACAGGGCTGTCAAATTCCGCCCAATGGGGAGAAAGAATTTCCTCTGGTGGGGTGGGTGGGGTGGGTGGGGAGGGGGGAGTCTACAACCAGGGGGAATAATCTTTCAGTAGAGCTAGAGCGATGTCGGGAAGCACTTGTTCACACAAAATGGGAGTGGAAATCTGGAATCGTCTCCCTCAAAACATGGGTGGGGGTCGGGGGTTGGGGTCTGGAGTGGGTCAACTGAGATTGAGAGATTTTATTTTATTTATTAGACAATAGTACTAATGCTTCTGGAGCCCAGGCAGGTAAATGGAGTTAAGGTACAGATCAGCCAGAATTGAACCGGCAGAACAGGACACTGCACTGAGAATGATCATCAGGACCATAAGACCATAAGATATAGGAGCAGAAATTAGGCCATTCAGTCCATCGAGTCTGCTCCGCCATTCAATCATGGCTGATAAGTTTCTCAACCCCATTCTTCCACCTTCTCCCAGTAACCTTTGATCCCCTTACCAATCAAGAACCTATCTATCTCAGTCTTAAATACACTCAATGACCTGGCCTCCACAGCCTTCTGTGGCAATGAATTCCATAGATTCACCACTCTCTGGCTAAAGAAGTTTCTCCTCATCTCTGTTCTAAAAGGTCTTCCCTTTACTCTGAGGCTGTGCCCTCGGGTCCTAGTCTCTCCTACTAATGGAAACATCTTCCCCACGTCCACTCTATCCAGACCTTTCAGTATTCTGTAAGTTTCAATCAGATCCCCCCTCATCCTTCTAAACTCCATCGAGTATAGACCCAGAGTCCTCAAACATTCCTCATATGTTAAGCCTTTCATTCCTGGGATCGTTCTCGTGAACCTCCTCTGGACCCTCTCCAGGGCCAGCACATCCTTCCTGAGATACGGGGCCCAAAATTGCTCACAATATTCTAAATGTGGTCTGACCAGAGCCTTATAAAGTCTCAGCAGCACATCCCTGCAGGACATCGAAAAATATATATATATTTCTTTTTTGTTTTCTTTGAACATTTCTCTACCAGATATAGAAACATTGAAAATGGGGAATAAGGCAGCTTGTCTGACAGTCAAGCCTTGTCCAATGAGTCTTTTTGCTTTCCTATCGATGGAGGGAAGCAGGCTGTCACCGGGATGGATGCGCTGGCTGACTGATGGCTGGAGCATGGGGGGCAAGTCATGTGACAGAACCTCCAGGAATACATTTAACTACAGTTGGCAACCCTATTCAAGGGCAATTAGGGATGGGCAACAAATGTGGGGCCTCACTCACCAGTGACGCCCATGAAAGAACAAAAAAGAAGCAAGTGTGAGAGAAGAGGCAGTTTGGAACTAAATGGAACAATTCTAAAGGAGACGCGGGAACCGAGACACCTGGGGTTTAGGTACACGAGCCTATGAAGGTGGCAGGACATGCTGAGAAAGCCATTGATAAAGTCACGCGGAATTCTGGGCTGTCCGAGTGAAGACCGTGCAGCTGAATTTGCTGTAATCGGTCAGTCGCTCACTGGGTCCAACCTCTGCCTGTTCACACTCCATGATATTGTCAACTGCAACTTGCTGTCAGTAGAACAGGGAAGAAAAGGTGCAGGCTATCTTGGATCTGATTAAATCGGGCAGGCAACCATGGACCTCCTTAAACAAACAGGCTTGAAAGAATAGCAAAATAAACAGCACGAGGATTACAAAGGAAATGTACAATCAAGGGGGTGAATTTTGACGTCAAATCAGGTTCAGAGTGAAATCAAGAGAGAAGAATTAAAGTTAAAATTGAAAATTAAAGTTAAAATTGAAAATTAAAATTAAAATTGAAAATGAAAATTAAAATTGAAAATTAAAATTAAAATGACAGAGCGTAAAGGAGACAAAGAAAGAGTAAAAGAAAAGTTTATTAGTTGTTGTTTAAAATTCCATAACAATTAAAACTTGAAGGAATGAGACTTCAGACTTGGTAAATAGTTTTCCAAAGAGAGAGAGGCTGACTGGCAGTAATTGATACTTATCACAATGTTAGGAGAGTACGTAGACTTGCAATGACTTAACTTCCTCTGGTGAGTTTACTTTGTATCTACCATGCAAATGCGAGAATTTCACCCTGTTCAGTGTAGATCACGGTGGAACCAGACTGAGTATGCGAAGTTAAAGGTGGAGTGACACAAGCGGGACAGCAACGTTTTGATTTTCACGTTTAACTACACGTCTGCCCCTGACTTGAAGCTCCTTTGGCTTTCGTGCACAAGTGACAGCTGGTACCCAGGTGCCATCAGCCTCACCGTTGCACTGGCAGCAACCTTAATGGGACAGAGAGGCTAAAAGCAGGAGGTTTATTTCTAAACCTTTATTACAACAACACGTGGTTCTCGGCTGGAATATCTGTGGCCCATTTGGGCAACCACTTTAGGAGGGATGTCAGAGAGTAGGCAGGATAGTTTTACCTGAATGGTCCCAGTTACATGGAATGACTGGAGAAGCTGGGATTGTTCTCCTTAAGAGTGTAGAGAAGGTTAAGGGTCCCTCCTTAGACTGACCCCTGATCTCGCAGGGAGTACTGCTGGGCTAGGCTCTTGGCATGGGTCTCTTCCCTTGCCCGGTTTAATACTGGTGGTGGCAGAATGACACCCTTAAATGGGCATTAATTGCCAAGTTAAGGACGACAGTTTGTCTCAGTGACGGGCAGGATGCCCAATGCCATCCCTGCCACTGGTATAATTGCAGAGGGCGGAGGGGTGGGTGGGTACGTGAAGGGTGGGCCACCTGCTGGATTAAGTATACCTCCCTGCCTTTAAACCTGGCAGCGGGGGAAGCATTCAATCCAGTTTTCTCTCTCTCTCTCTCTCTACAACAAAAATAAAAATCGCTGGAAAAACTCAGCAGGTCAGACAGCATCTGCGGAGAGGGACACAGTTAACGTTTCAAGTCCATGTGACTCTTCAACAGAACTGAGGATCGATCCCTTCCCCCCACCCACCCCAACCCCACCAGAGCTATCTGTCCCTTGCTCGTCCTGCTTTCTACCCTTAACTAGGACATTCCTTAGATAATATCACCACCTTCAACACCTCTTGGTCCTTTTGTCCATGACATCCTATGGCAATCTGCACTTATCACTGCCCCTCTATCCAGCTCTACCTGTCCCAACCCCACCCCCTTAACCAGCTTATATTTCACCTCTTTTCTATTTTTCCTTAGTTCTGGTGAAGAGTCATTCGGACTCGAAGCGTTAACTGTATTCCTCTCTGCAGATGCTGTCAGACCCGCTGAGTTTTTCCAGCTATTTTTATTTTTGTTTTTGTTTTGGATTTCCAGCATTTACAGTTTTTTTGCTTTTATCTCTCTCTTTCTCTCTCTCTCTCTCTCTCCCCCCTCACGCACACATTCTCTCCCTCTCTTGCTCTGACCAATCAGGCATGACTGAGTTGACCAATGACTGGACCCAGTAAGGTGCTAATGGGGAGGGCGGAAGTGAAGGGGCAAACAGAGTATTGCTGTAACTGATGCTGTTGTTTCTGAGTGAATATGGTTGAGATGTTGCTCAGAGTTATTGCCTCCGTCGAGAGCAAAATCTTTCTCTTTTTCCTTCCTGACCTCATGTTACATGTGTGCTTTACTGGCAGGCCCGGCAGAGGTTCCCATGATGTCCCCTAATGGATCCATTCCCCCAATTCACGTTCCGCCAGGATACATCTCACAGGTAAGAGACTGCTCTGAACCATGTACATGTCGAGCAGTTCCACCCGTCTCAGTCTCTGAGGTGAGGTGAAGGTGAGGGATGCTGAGGCCCAGAATTAGCCAAGGTACCAATCCTCAAACCCCTTGAATGTTATCCATTAACAGGATCGGGATCAGCAGCCATGCCCCACCCCATGTTTGAATAGTCTGATGTTGCAATGATAGCTACACAATGAGACGGTTAAATATTCCACAGGGTACAAAGTTACTGAGGGAACTGACGACCATCTGATCTGGAGGAAAGCAGTCGGGGGAAGGGTGACAATGTGAAGATCAATTAATACAGTGGACTATTCTCAATTCTTTCTTGAAGAGCATCTTCATTCAGGAAGCTAAATGCATAGGATACATACGATGATAGGTAGAGTTGCCTCATTCACGCCAATCTACCTGTTGTTGATTCCTCTGTCCCTGACAGTGTCGGTAGGAGTGACCACCGCACATGAAGTCCATCTTCAAACTGAGAATACCCTGCGTGTGTTTTGTGGCACTGCCACCGTGCCAAAAGATTTCAAAACAGGGCTAGCAACTCAAAACTGGGCATCCATGAGGCACTGCGGGCCATCAGCAGCAGCACAATAGTATTAAACCACAAAGCTGTAAGCTCATGGCCCGGATAACACCCAACTACCATTAACATCAAGCCAGGAGATCGATCCTGTTGCAGTGAAGAATGTTGGACAGTGTGCCACAAGCAGCACCAGGCATGCCTAAGAATAAGATGCCGATTTGGTGACGTTAAACACAGGACCGCATGTGTGCTAAAATGCATGCGATAGACAGAGCTAAGTGATTCCACAACCAAAGCCCTGCCAATTTGCCATGCTCAGGCATGAATGTTGGTGGACAATTAAATGACTAACAGGAAGAGGAGGATCCATGAACATTCCTATCTTCAATGATGGGAGAGCCCAGCGTGTCAGGGCAAAAGATAAGGCTGAAACATTTGCTACAATCTCCAGCCAGAAGTGCTGAGTGGATGATCCATCTCAGCCTCTCCGGAGGTCCCCAGCATCACAGATGCCAGTCTTCAGCCAATTTGATTCACTCCACGTGATATCAAGAAATGGCTGAAGGCCTGGATACTGCAAAGGCTATGGGACCTGACAACATTATGGCAATAGTACTGAAGACCTGTGCTCCAGAACTTGCCGCGCCCTTAGCCAAGCTGTTCCAGTACAGCTACAACACTGACATCTACCTGACAATGTGGAAAATTGCACAGGCGTGTCCAGTACACCAATCCAACCCAACCAATTCCCACCACATCAGCCTACTCTCAATCTTCAGAAAAATGATGGAAGGTGTCATCGACAGTGCTATCAAATGGCACTTGCTTAGCAATAACCTGCTCACTGACGCTCAGTTTGGGTTCCACCAGGGCCACACAACTCCTGATTTCATTACAGCCTTGGTCCAAACATGGACAAAAGAGCTGAACTCAAGAGGTGAGGTGAGAGTGACTGCCCTTGACATAAAGGTAGCATTTGACCGAGTGTGGCAGCAAGGAGCCCGAGCAAAACTGGAGTCAATGGGAATCAGAGGGAAAACTCTCCACTGGTTGGAGTCATACCTAGCACAAAGGAAGATGGCTGTGGTCGTTGGAGGTCAGTCATCTCAGCTCCAGGACATCACTGCAGGAGTTCCTCAGGGTAGTGTCCTCGGCCCAACCATCTTCAGCTGCTTCATCAATGACCTTCCTTCCATCATAAGGTCAGAAGTGGGGATGTTCGCTGATGATTGTACAATGTTCAGCACCATTTATGACTCCTCAGATTCTGAAGCAGTCCATGTCCAAATATAGCAAGACTTGGACAATATTCAGGCTTGGGCTGATAAGTAACATTTGTACCAAACAAGTGCCAAGCAATGACCATTTACATCAGGAAACATTCGATGACATGACATTCCCATGACATTCAATGGCATTCCCATTGCTGAATCCCCCACTATCAACATCCTGGAGGTTACCATTGACCAGAAACTGAACTGGACTAGCCATATAAATACTGTGGCTACAAGAGCAGGTCAGAGGCTGGGAATTCTGTGGATTGTAACTCACTTCCTGACTCCACCATCTACAAGGCACAAGTCAGGAGTGTGACAGAATATTTCCCACTTGCCTGGATGAGTGCAGCTCCCACAACACTCAAGAAGCTTGACACCATCCAGGGCAAAGCAGCCCACTTGATTGGCACCCCATCCACAAACATTCACTCCCTCCACCACCAACACACAGAGCAGTGGTGTGTGCCATCTGCAAGATGCATTGAGCATCTTGTCAATCCTTCATCAACAACCCCATGACCTATATCACCAAGGACACGGGCAGCAGACACATGGAGGCAAGTTCCCCTCCATGCCACTCACCATCCTGACTTGGAAATATATCGGCCGTTCCTTCACTGCCGCTGGGTCAAAATCCTGGAACTCCCTCCCCAACAGCACAATGGGTGTACCTACACCACAGGGACTGCAGTGGTTCAAGAAAATGGCTCACCACCCAAGGGCAACTAGGGAGGGGCAATAAATGCTGGGCCCAGCCAGTGAAGCCCACATCCCTTGAATGCACAAAACAATAGGGTATAATGTACATGGGCTGTGGAAGCAGACAAAATGGATGGGTAGAGTCTATGATAGGGTAGAGTGTATAATTTCATTTTTTTTTAATTACCAAGAAACCTGCACGAAATGCGAATCCCTTTGAGCAGGATGTGAATTAGCAGCTGGTTTAGGAAAACAATCCTGACCTCCTTGAACTCAGGAAGTTGGAGAGAGTGTGGGGTTGTGTCAGACAGCTTCATTTGTGTTGCAATGCCTGAGTTGTTGGAATTGAAAATAAACCTGTTTAACTCCTGAAGGGATATGTGGCAACCATCTGTGTTTTATATACGCTGAGCGTTTTAATGCATTCCCCAATTATCCATACTCCATTTTCAAACAGGGGCAGAGCAATAGAGCGAGGGAGTAATAGTGGTAGAGTAACAGTGAGAAAGGGAGAGTAACAGAGAATGTAATGATTTAAGCAATAGCAGTAGAAGCAGGCCATGAGGTCCTTTGGGCCTGCGCTGTCATTCAGTACAATCGTGGCTGATCTTGTACCTCAGCTCCACTTTCCCATTCGATCCCCATATCCCTTAATGTGTTAAAATCAATCAACCTGTGACTTGAATGTACTCAATGACTGAGATCCCACGGCTCTCTAGGGTAGGAAATTCAAGAGATCCGCAACCCTCTGAGTGAAAGAATTTTGCCTCATCCCAGTCCTAAGTAGCTGACCCCTTATCCTGAAATTGTGACCCCTAATTCTAGACTCTTTGGCCGAGGGAAACGGCTTCTCGGTACCCACCCTGTCAAACTGTCACCGAATCTTAATTTTTTAAATTAATTCACAGGATGTGGGTGTCGCTTTGCTGGCTGGGCCAGCATTTATTGCCCATCCCTAGTTGCCCTTGAGAAGGTGGTGGTGAGCTGCCTTCTTGAACCGCTGCAGTCCCTGTGGTGTAGGTACACCCACAGTGCTGTTAGGGAGGGAGTTCCAGGGTTGTGACCCAATGAGATCACCTTTCCTTCTTCTAAACTCCATAGAGTAAAGGATCATTCTAGTGAGAAAAGCTGAAAGAAAAGGCAGAGTAACAGAGGGAAGGGAGAAAGGGAGAGAGGGAAAGAGCAACAGAGAGAGAGGTGGGGTGGGGGGATAAGAACAGAAAGAGGGAGAGAGTAACGGAGTGGGGGAAAGAGTAACAGAGGGGGGAGTGTAACAGAGAGAGAGAAAAGAGAGGAAGAGAGTTAGAGAGAGGGGGGAAAGGACAACAGTGGAGGAGAGAGGGGATTGGGAGAGAATAACAGAAGGGGAACGAGAGAGAGTGACAGTGAGGGCGAGAGAGAGCAATGGAGAGATGGAAGAGAGTAAAAGACAGGAAGAGAGTTACTGAGAGGGAGAGGAACAGAGAGCTAGCAAGAGATTTAGAGTGTTAGCAAGAAAGGGAGAGAGCAGAAGAAGTGGGAGAGAGAGTAAAAATAAAAGAAACGTACTGAAGGCAGGGGTTTATTGCAGCTGAAGGGGCCGACTGCTCTCAGGTGTTTTAATTGGGCCCAAGAAGGGAAGCTCAGTGAGGGAGCTCGAGGGAAACACAAAGACACTGTCCAGATAGGGGGTCACAAGGAGCTGTGCTGGATTCTCCCTCCCTCTGCTTCTCTCCCTCCTGCTAGATCCTGACTACCCAGGCCAGGGCTTAACCATAGGCAATTAAATAAAGCCCAGGAATTAAAATATCACCCTGGGCCTGAAACAGGCCCACAAGGTATGGTGCTTAGGCCTAGCCCTTGCCTGCCTGAATTCCCTTGGGAGTTGATATTAACTCCAGAATCCAGGCTGACATTCCTCAACAACATCAAAGGGTCAAGCCAAGGTCACCACCACCCCTATTTGGTGTAGACAATCCTAAAGCTGTCTTTGAGGGCACAGGGAGCGGTCCTGGTGTCCTGGTCCCCATTCATTCCTCCAACAAGAGCAAAAGCAAAATGCGACAGACACTGGAAATCTGAAATAAAATTGGAAAATGCTGGAAATTCTGAGCAAGCCTGGCAGCATCTGTGGGGGTTGGTGGGTGGGGTTGGGGACAAGAGTTTCTGGGTGGAATCTTCTCAGCCCAGCAGAAATGGCATCGTGGTAGGGGGGCAGGGGTGTGGGGTGGGGTGGTGGAAATTTGCAGAGTAATGTGGCGGGTCAATGTCCTGCGGTACCTGTTCCTGCCTCAATGTTGGAGGTGGGCTCACAGTCATAGCAGCTACCCCACCCAGGCAGCAGCGCGGCGTCAATTAGTCCACAGTTCAGGCCTCGCTTAGGGGGCAAGTTTCAGACAGCAACAGCATCTTCCCAGCGTCACACCGTCTCCTTGCCAAGTCACTGCGCCTTGGAGACAGCCTCCTGGTGGCAGGCAAGAGGGCCATCGCCGCCTCCTCCTGGCCTAACGAATGAGCTGCAGGAGTGAAAAGGACACAGCCCCATCCATAGTTTTTCCTTTAGAGGGGCTTTCTCGCTATACTGATGGTCCTAGGAACTGTGGCCCTTCCTTACTTTTAAGATTTAAGCAGGCATCCAAGAGTGTCTCCATTTCGAGGTGCCGTTGCACACCCTCTCCCATTGGGGTTGCTGCCCAGCCAGTTCTGCGGGCCCTCCTATTGGACCTCCTGCCTCGGGATCCTACCTGCTAGCTTCAGTTGGCCGCCCACTGTAACCTTGGCCATGCTAGCCTGCCTCTGAACTGTGTACGGGCAAGACCCAGAAGTTTACTTATTTGTTATTATTCATGCAGGGGCTGTGGGTTTCGCTGGCTGGGCCCAGCATTTATTGCCCATCCCTGATTGCCCCTTGAGGAGGTGGTGGTGAGCTGCCTCCTTGAGCCGCTGCAGCCCATGTGGTGTAGGTACACCCACAGTGCTGTTAGGGAGGGAGTTCCAGGATCTTGACCCAGAAATGGTCCTGACCGGCGTTTATTAACAATGTCGGTGGGATTCCACCCAATGTTTCAAAGTCCTTGACCTTACATCAGTTCTGATCATTGACTCGAAACGTTACTTTTGTTTCTCTCTCCACAGAGGCTGTCTGAGTGTTTCCAACATTCACTGTTTTCTTCATGAGAACCAGATTATCTAATCATTGGTTGTTTCTGTGTGTGCATCAGAAGGACAAAAGACTTGCATCCATGTGGCGTCTTTCACAACCTCAGACCAACCTAAAGGGCTTTACAGTCGATGAAGTACTTTCGAAGTGCAGCCACTGTTGTAATGTAGGAAACACAGCAGCTAATTTGTGCACAGCAAGATCCCACAAACTATGATGTGATAATGACCAGATAATGTGTTTTTCATGAACCCTATTATTCATTCAGGGGATGTGGGCATCGCTGGCTGGGCCAGCATTTATTATCCATCCCTAGTTGCCCTTGAGAAGGTGGTGGTGAGCTGCCTTCTTGAACCTCTGCAGTCCATGTGGTGTAGGTACACCCACAGTGCTGTTAGGGAGGGAGTTCCAGGATTTTGTCCCAGTGACAGTGAAGGAATGGCGATATATTTCCAAGTCAAGATGGTGAGTGACTTGGAGGGGAAATTCCAGGTGGTGGTTTTCCCATGTGTCAACTGCCCTTGTCCTTCTAGATGGTAGTGGTCATAGGTTTGGAAGGTGCTGTCAAAGGAGCTTTGGTGAATTCCTGCAGTGTGCCTTGTAGATGGTACACACACTGCTGCTACTGTGCGTCGGTGGTGGAGGGAGTGAATGTTTGTGGATGGGGTGCCAATCAAGCAGGTCTGCTTTGTCCTGGATGGTGTCAAGCTTCTTGAGTGTTGTGGGAGCTGCACTCATCCAGGCAAGTGGCTCCTGACTTGTGCCTTGTAGATGGTGGATATGCTTTGGGGAGTCAGGATGTGAGTTACTTGTCACAGAATTCCTAGCCTCTGACCTGCCCTTGTAGTCACAGTATTTATATGGCTGGCCCAGTTCAGTTTAGACCATAAGACATAGGAGCAGAAATTAGGCCATTCAGCCCATCGATTCTGCTCCACCATTCAATCATGGCTGATAAGTTTCTCAACCCCATTCTCCCGCCTTCTCCCCGTAACCTTTGATCCCCTTACCAATCAAGAACCTATCTATCTCGGTCTTAAATACACTCAATGACCTGGCCTCCACAGCCTTCTGTGGCAATGAATTCCATAGATTCACCACTCTTTATGGACATTCTAAGCCACCATGAGGTCATTAATATTCAACCACAAAGCATGGAATGGAATCACGGGATGCAAGTAAAGTATACCTGTTATCAGGATTTGTAGTGACTAGTAAAGTTGATTGAAGGCAATGGCCAAGGTACCAAGTATTGACACATTGTGTTGACCATTTGTCGATGTAAAGCTGGAAAGAGCAAGTGACATGTGCAGACATCCAGATCTGTTCTTGAACCAGCCTTTAAGGATCCCCTCTAGCACATACACTGTTTTCCCAATAACCAGTGTCCCACAATGCAAGAATCCCTTTCAGATAAGAAACATACAAACTTGAAGACAAGGGCAGAAAATCCTTTTCTGCACAAACATCTAACCAGACTGAACTTAGTCACTGAGAAATACAACCATGCTCCAAAAATGTTTCAATGCTTATGAAGTGCATCGTCATGTCTACTTATACCAGACATAAACTGTTTACACTCCACAAGTGCACATCCTACATTAAGACATTAGGCACTCATGACAGACTTACTGGTCAATGGTACCCCACGGGATGATGTTAGTGGGGGATTCAGTGACAGTAATGCCAATGAAGATCAAGGGGCGATGGTTGGATTCTCTCTTGTTGGAGGTGGTCATTGCCTGACATTTGTGTGGTGCGAATGTTACTTGCTACTCGTCACCCAAGTCTGGATATTACTTATTAATTTATGCTTCACTGTCAAAGGAGGTTTCCAGGGATTATTACGTGGTGAAAAAGGCCATTTTGAGTGCAAATGAGTTGGTCCCTGAAACACACAGACAAAAGTTGGGAAGTTTAAGGAAACAGTCTGGGTAAACTTACATTGAATTCGTAAGGTTTAAATAAAATAGTTTTGACAGATGGATACCAGCTTTGGGAGTTGTAACTACCTATGAAGTTCTCAGAGAAACTATTCTCTTGGAAGAATTTAAAAACTCCCTACCTTCTGTAATAAGAACCCGTGTTAAAGACCAAAGGGTTGCAACTGTAACAGGCAGCAGTAATGGCTGACGATTATGAGCTGATCCATAAAACCAAACCTGTTTCCCATCACCCCCAAAAATTTGAAAAGGATAGGAAGTGGGAGAGTGAAAGGAAGGTGAGTAACCAGGGTAAAGAATGGATAGCTGGGAATATCTTGAGATCTCCTCCCCAGATCAGGAAGGAAGGTACTGAGGCTGGGGGTGAAACTCAAAGGCCTATCTGTTACCATTGTAATAAAGTGGGACACATTCGTTCAGAATGCTGGAAGTTGCGAGGGAAGCCCATGGGGCTTATTGGAGTTCATAAGAGTGGGTCTGAAAAGGGAACTCGAAAAAAAAATGCCATGAATCAAATTGTAGCTTTAACTACAAATAAGGGACTAGAGGTAAACTTTGCTGTGAATGCAGGTGAAGTGAATAAGGTAGATATAAGAGAGATTTAAGCGTTTTTGTCTAAAGGGAAGATAACCCCTTTCATCAAATGATGCAGTTAAACTCATAACTATATTAAAGGACACAGGAGTTACTCAAACTCTTTTGCTGAAGAATCTAGTTTTCCCTCCAGAGAGTTCAATGAAAGCTAAAGTATTAGTAAATGGGATAAGTGGAGGGTACATCCCAGTTCCATTGTACAAAGTGCAATTGGAGTGTAATTTGTTGTCTGGATCGGTGGTTGTGGGAGTGGTTAAGAAACTACCTGCGAGTGGAGTGGATCTATTCCTGGGGAATGATTTGGCAGGAGTGAAGATTATAGCATTGCCCATAATTACAGAAAGTCCGAAAGAAGCTAAAGAGACAGAGCAGTTACAAGAACAAATTCCTGGTATTTTTCCATCGTGTGTGGTGACCAGAGCAATAGCTAAACAAAGTCCATCACCAGAGGTCAAAGTAATACCACGAGCAGATGTTAGAGTAGCCGAAACATTCTTTAAGGATGAGAATTATTCAAAGGAAGTGTTTGGCAGGTCTTCATTAACTGAGGTTCAGAAAGCAAATCCAGGGTTAAACAAGTTAGCACAGTCAGCTCACACTGACGCTGAGGCAGGAGGAGTTCCGGAGTGCCATTACCTTAAAAATAGAGTTATGATGAGGAAGTGGAGACACCCTCACAGACCGACGGATGAGGAGTGGACGGTTGTTCATCAGATAGTGGTACCACCCACATTTCGTAAGGAGATATTGCGAGTAGCACTCGAGATTCCCGTGGCCGGACATGTAGGAATACGGAAAACCCAAGCATCGATAAACAGGTATTTTACCTGGCCAAGACTTCATAAAGACGTAGTGCAATTTTGTAGAACGTGTCATACACGTCAGGTAGTAGGTAAACCTCAACATGTAATCAAACCAGCATTCTTAATACCCAAACCAGTTTTTGAAAAACCATTTAGTCAGGTCTTAGTAGATTGTGTGGGACCATTACCCAAAATGAAAGCAGGACATCAATACATCCTTACAATCATGGATATGACCACCCGATTTCCAGAAGCTATTCCTTTAAGGACAATTACAGCGAAGGTGGTAGTGGAAAAGTTAACTCAGTTTTTCATTCATTGTGGCCGACTGATTGAAATACAATCTGACCAAGGATCTAACTTGATGTCTAAAATGTTCCAGGATATAATCAGCAGTTTGGGTATCAAACAACTAAAGTCCATCACCTATCACCAACAAACACAGGGGACTTTGGAGAGATCTCATCAGACTTTCAAAACCATGATTAAGATCTATTGCCATGAATACCTAAAGAATTGGGACAAAGGATTGGATTTCTTACTATTTACTACAGAGATTTTCCCAATGAATCAACTGGATTTGGTCCATTCGAATTGTTCTATGGTCATGAAATAAGAGATCCATTCAAAGTGATCAAGGCAAAGTTCCTAAAGTAGAAAGATGAATCCTCCATGATGGATTACGTGTCCACGTTTCTAGAAAGATTTACAGGACCATGACAGCATCTAAAAATTTCACAAGTCAGAATGAAAGAATGGGCTGATAAACGTGTTACAAGTAGAACGTTCCAAGCCGAAGATGAAGTATTAGTATTATTACCTTTGTAGGGTGAATCCCTGAAAGCGAAATTCCATGACCCTTACAAGATGGTTAGGGGGGTCAGTGCAGTGATTTATCATAGAAACTAGGAGCAGGAGTAGGCCATTCGGCCCTTCGAGCCTGCTCTGCCATTCAGTATGATCATCGCTGATCATCCAACTCAATAGCCTGCTCCCGCTTTCTCCCCATACCCTTTGATCCCTTTCGCCCCCAAGAGCTGTATCTAACTCCTTCTTGAAAACATACAATACTACTTTCTGTGGTAGTGAATAACTCCTCATCCGTCGGTCTGTGAGGGTGTCTCCACTTCCTCATCATAACTCTATTTTTAAGGTAATGGCACTCCGGAACTCCTCCTGCCTCAGCGTCAGTGTGAGCTGACTGTGCTAACTTGTTTAACTCTGGATCTGCTTTCTGAGCCTCAGTTAATGAAGACCTCCCAAACACTTCCTTTGAATAATTCTCATCCTTAAAGAATGTTTCGGCTACTCTAACATCTGCTCGTGGTATTACTTTGACCTCTGGTGATGGACTTTGTTTAGCTATTGCTCTGGTCACCACACATGATGGAAAAACACCAGGAACTTGTTCAAGGCTCACCACTCTCTGGGTGAAGAAATTTCTCCTCATCTCAGTCCTAAATGGTCTACCCCGTATCCTCAGACAGTGACCCCTGGTTCTGGACTCCCCCACCATCGGGAACATCCTTCCTGCATCTACCCTGTCTAGTCCTGTTAGAATTTTATAGGTTTCTATGAGATCCCCCCTCATTCTTCTGAACTGCAGCGAAAATAATCCTAACTGACTCAATCTCTCCTCATATGTCAGTCCCGCCATCCCAGGAATCAGTCTGGTAAACCTTCGCTGCACTCCCTCTATAGCAAGAACATCTTCCTCAGATAAGGAGGCCAAAACTGCACACAATATTGCAAGTGTGGTCTCACCCAGGCCCTGTATAATTGCAGCAAGACATCCCTGTTCCTGTACTCGAATCCTCTGGCTATGAAGGCCAACATACCATTTGCCTTCTTTACCGCCTGCTGCACCTGCATGTTTACCTTCAGCGACTGGTGTACAAGGACACCCAGGTCTCGTTGCACATTCCCCTCTCTCAATTTATAGCCATTCAGAAAATAATCTGCCTTCCTGTTTTTGCTACCAAAATGGATAACCTCACATTTATCCACATTATACTGCATCTGCCATGCATTTGCCCACTCACTCAGCTTGTCCAGATCACACTGAAGCATCTCCGCATCCTCCTCACTGCTCACCCTCCCACCCAGCTTTGTGTCTGATAGTTCCTCCTATGCATAGGAAGAAGAAACAGTTATGTCACATAAACATATTGAAGAAGTGTCATTGCAGAGGAGATGATCAGAAAGAGTAAGTGTGCCAAGTGTAGGAGTAGTGGAGGATGACAAAGGCAGTAAAATTCAGCTGGAAGGAGAAGTAGACAGTGCACAAAGTGAACCACCTACAATTCGGCTAGCCAATATGAAAATACTGGGAGTTAGACACTGTGTTCTCATATTTAGAGGAAGGATCACAGGAAGATTTAATAAGGTTACTTAGGAAGCGTAAGAAAATTTAGAGGGATACACCTGGATGCAACACATTAACTAAACATGGTGTGGACGTAGGAGACTCTGCCGATGAAACTATGTCTGTATTGGTTGAGCCCAAAAAAACCCAGCTCAGTTAGAAACAGAGATCCAATGTATGCTGGAAAAGCAATTGATCAAGCCCAGCCAGAGCAGCTGGAGTGCAGCGGTCCTGTTGGTTCCTAAGCCGGATGGATCCACTAGATTTTGCCTAGACCACAGGAAAATGAATATAGTTAAACAAGGACAGATTCATATCCGATTCCTCAGTTAGAGGATTGCATCGATAGGGTGGACAGTGCCCCATTTCTTTCTAAAATTGATCTGTTGAAGGGGTACTGGCAAGTTCGTTTAACATCGAGGGCTAAAGAAATATCTGCCTTCGTTACACCCAGTGGATTGTATCAATATCTAGTTATGCCCTTTGGGTTTAAAAACACCCCAGCTACATTTCAGAGACTTATGAATCGAGTTGTAGCTGAAGTACCTGACTCTGTGGTTTGTTTAAGTGATGTCATAATATATAGTAACCCGTGGGAAGACCATGTAAAGCAATTAGAGGACCTGTTTAAGCAATTGCAGTTGGCTGGCTTAGTCATAAATCTGACCAAGAGCGAATCTGCAAAAGCGAGGATGACTTACCTCGGTCACATTGTCGGTGTTGCTGAGAACAGTAAAAGTGAACGTTCTAATAGAACTTCCCATTCCTAAAAACCAAGCAGTAAGTATGAGGTTTTTGGGAATGTGTGGGTTTTATTGGAAATTTTTGTGTCTAACTTCAGCACAATAGCTGCACCTCTAGCCAATTTGCTAAGAAACCAGGCAAGAGTGGTATGGTCAGCAGAACGCCAAGCAGCCTTTGAAAAGCTGAAGACAATCTTAATAAATGAACCGGTGTTGGCCGCCCCTGACTTTACCACACCCTTTAAAATGGCCATTGATGCTAGCGGGTAGGTGCAGCTCTATCACGAGGTGATAAATTAGGGCTAGAGAAGTCGGTGCGGTACTTTTCCAAGAAACTAAATCAATGTCAGAGGGATTACTCTTCTGCAATAGAAAAAGAAACTCCAGCATTGTTGTTGTCTCTTCAACACTTTGAAGCTTAGGTTCGACATGATAACAAGGAAACATGAATCTACACCGTCCATAATCTGCTGGTGTGCATTGGAAAGTTTAAGTCTGGAAATGGCGATACTGTTTGGATTGAGTCTATTGTTTTAACCATTCCATATAAAGATTGTTCACATCGCCGGTAGAGTTAAAGGCCTGAATCTTCTGGTCGGTGAGCCACCCTGGGCCCCGCTTACCGACCCATAAAGTGACCCGCGGTAAAGTCCGGCGTGTGACGCCGCGTGTTATTCTGATCTTCGGTCCGGTAGGTGTGCACCGGAGTCGGTTGCGCGCCCGCCGAACTGTCAAAGGCCTGTTAAGGCCATTTAAAAACCACTTCAATCAATTAACAGGGCTGCCTGTCCAACCTTAAGGTCGGCGAGTGGGGGGTGGGGGTGGGGGGGGGGGGGGGGGTGCTGGTGGGAGGGGTGGGGGGGCAGGCGAAGGGCCCAGGCGGCCTTCACATTTACCATGGAACCTCGTCCACGGGCGGGATGAGGTTTCACGAAATTGAATAAAAATATTTGTTGAGATTCATTGACATGTCCCGGCTCCTGTGACACTGTCTTAAAACATTTTTATTCTTCTTTATTTAAATTTTTTCAAGATCAAACTAATCTCCCTGAGGCGGCTCTGTGCCTCAGGGAGATTTCTGCACGTGTTTGAGCGCAGGCGTGAAAGAGCTCAGGTCCCAACTCAGCCTACTCCCCCCCCACACCACCCCCCCAACACCCCCCCCCCCCCCCCCACCGCCCGCACCCCCACCCCCGCCTGCACAAGAAGGGCTCAGCACTTCTCGGTACTTAATTGGCCCCACCCACGTAAAATGGCAGCGTGTAGTCGATTGCGGGCGGCGATTGACTGTGCGCCCAGTCCCGCTCAGTCCACCCCCAACCGGGGAGAGAGTTCTCCCCAATGTGATCACGGATGCACTGTCCCAGGAGTAAAATACTGAAATAAGTGAAAGGGGTAGGAAATTCTTAAGATTTTCTAAGGTGGACGAAGAATGAATGAATGTAAGTCTTGTATCTTGTCCACGTGTCTGTTACCTTGTGATGAAACGCATTTTTGAAACGGTGTTTCATCTCTTTTTAAGGATGTAGGCATGTAAGGAACCTATTTTTGTTTTGCTTGGACTGTGGCTTTAAAATTGGACTATGGAGTTAAAAACTACCATGGCTGCAATTGAAAGACGTGTTCACTGGAACAGGATGTGGAATATACAATGTCTGGAACATCTTCTGGAACAGAGTGTGCCAGGTTGGACAAAATGGTGCCAGAAAGGGGAACTGCCTAGCAACCACATTTTTATTGGCTCCTGATCAGGTGCCCAAGGTTTTGTGTGATAGCAGTGAGCAGAGAGATCCTAGCCTGCAAAGAGAACACACCTAAAACCTTTCTCTCCTGTGTGTGTAAGATTCCAGTAAACCTACAAGGCTAGCTAACTGGCTTTTTCTTCATATCTCTGTAACCTGCTCTCTCTGAAAAAAACCCTGTCAAGCGGAAAAGGGGAAAATCCCCAGTAGAGGCATTGAAAAGCAAATTTCCAATCAGTGAACTACAGACTGAAAGTGCTGGAAGACCATCTCGTGTCATTAACAATGAACTGCAAGGAATTTGGGAAGACATCAATCAAAATCAATCCATCTAATCCCATTCTCCGGATTGGTGTTATTGAACTGTTTTATCTCACCCTTAAAGTCCATGTTTTATATGTCTTATGTGTGTGTGTTTGTGTATACAGGTTAAGAAGGGGTAGAGTTTAAGTTATAGAATTAAAAGTTAGCAGTTCATGTTTCTTGCTTTAGCCACTGATTATGGACAATTTGTTTAATAAACAGTTATTTACTTATTAAGTTTACGAACCTGGTGCTTGTATTCTGTTAACCCAAATTAAACAGTTAGGTATAATTGGGCACAATTTGGTGGTCTAATCAAACTTTTCCCATTTGTTGTGGCTCGGGGAGCAGTGGGGCTCGATATTACAGCGCGCTATCCCCAGTGAGTTGTGACAAAGTGCAATCACTGTCGTGAAGTAGGAAATGTGGAGCCAATTTGTGCACAGCAAGCTCCCACAAACAGCAATGTGATAACGGCCAATCTGTTATTGAACACGAGGATGAGAAGGAATTGCTGGCAGAGTGGGATGAAGTTGGGTGGAAGGAGGCTTGTGTGGGCATCAACGCTAGCATAGAGCAGTCGGGCAGAATGGCATGTTTCTACACTCTGCTTTATGTAATCCTGAGGTGCTATAAAAGCGCGGGGTTAGATTTGGAGGGGATGCCTTTCCAATCAATCGATGTTATGAGGAACATGTTAATTTCTTTCTCTCTCCTTGCCAATCACAGGTGATCGAGGATAACACTGGGGTCCGCAGGGTTGTGGTCACTCCGCAGTCTCCGGAATGCTTCCCGCCAAGCTACCCATCAGCCATCTCACCGACCCATCACCTGCCTCCATACATCACGCACCACCCTCATCTCATCCCTCACTCACATGCAGCCTATTATCCCCCAGTCACTGGGCCAGGAGACCTACCGCCTCAGTTCTTCCAACACCACCTCCCACCAACAATATACGGGGAACAAGGTAATCACTTAGCGAGCACATAAATGCAAAGGCGGCAGAGAAAGTTTGTGTCCAATTCTGGGCACCCACACTTTAGGACAGATGTCACTGCTTTGGAAAGGGTGGAGTGGGGGTTTACAAAAATGGTACCAGGGATGAAATCCCTCGACTTCAGTTGTGTGGAGAGACTAGGGAAACTGGGATCATTCTCTTAAGAGCAGAGAAGGTTAAGAGGCGATTTAATTGAGGGAGAACTTGTTTCCACTGGCAGGCGGGTTGGTAACCAGGACACGCATATTTAAGAAAATTGGCTCAAGAAACTGAGGGATGATGAAAATTTCTTTTTAAGCTGTGAGTTGTTATGATTTGAAATGTGCCTCTTGGAAGGGTAGTGGAAGCAGATTCGATAGTAAATTTAAAAGTGAAATGGATATGTATTTGTAAAGGAAGCATTTCCGACAGTATAGGGAAAGACCATAAGATCATAAGACATAGGAGCAGAAATGAGGCCATTCGGCCCATCGAGTCTGCTCCGCCATTCAATCATGGCTGATAATTTTCTCAACCCCATTCTCCCGCCTTCTCCCTGTAACCTTTGATCCCCTTACCAATCAAGAACCTATCTATCTCGGTCTTAAATACACTCAATGACCTGGCCTCCACAGCCTTCTGTGGCAATGAATTGCATAGATTCACCACTCTCTGGCTATAGAAGTTTCTCCTCATCTCCATTCTATAAGGTCTTCTCTTTACTCTGAGGCTGTGCCCTCGGGTCCTAGTCTCTCCTACTAGTGGAAACATCTTCCCCATGTCCACTCTATCCAGGCCTTTCAGTATTCTGTAAGTTTCAATCAGTTCCCCCCTCATCCTTCTAAACTCCATCGAGTATAGACCTAGAGTCCTCAAACGTTCCTCATATGTTAAGCCTTTCATTCCTGGGATCGTTCTCGTGAACCTCCTCTGGACCTTCTCCAGGGCCAGAACATCCTTCCTGAGATGCGGGGCCCAATATTGCTCACAATATTCTAAATGTGGTCTGACCAGAGCCTTATAAAGCCTCAGCGGCGCATCCCTGCTCTTATATTCTAGTTCTCTCGAAATAAATGGCAACATTGCATTTGCCTTCCTAACCACTGACTCAACCTGCAAGTTAACCTTAAGAGAATCCTGGACTAGGACTCCCAAGTCCCTTTGCACTCCAGATTTCTGAATTCTCTCCCCATTTAGAAAATAGTCTATGCCTCTATTCTTCCTACCAAAGTGCATGACCTCACACTTCCCCACGTTGTATTCCATCTGTCACTTCTTTGCCCATTCTCCTAACCTGTCCAAATCCTTCTGCAGCCTCCCTGCCTCCTCAATACTACCTGTCCATCCACCTATCTTTGTATCATCTGCAAACTTAGCCAGGATGCCCTTAGTCCCTTCATCTAGATCATTAATGTATAAAGTGAAAAGTTGTGGTCCCAACACTGACCCCTGCAGAACCCCACTAGTCACCGGCCGCCATCTTGAGAAGGACCCCCTTATCCCCACTCTGAAGTGAGACTGATTGGAAAGGGTCTTTCACAGAGCTAGCACAGGCATGGTGGACTGAATAACACTTGCCTGTGCTGTATCTTTCTTTGGTCTGGGCCATGTTTATGCTGCCAGTGTTGAAACCAGGACTGCTCCTTTAACAACCCTTTCTTCCGTACCATAGCTCAACCTTCCATTTCTCATACAACCCACAGGGGTCCCAAAACACAGGCCCTGATTTTAACTCCAGGTAGGCTTTGGGTGGGTGGGCTTCTTCCAACAATACGTTCTGGAACCAACTAGGGTACATGCTATTTTAGAACTTGGTAATGTGTAGTAAGACACGATTAATAAATCACCTCATGGTAAAGGATCCTCTAGGTAAGAGTGATCATAACATGATGGAACTTCACACTCAGTTGGAGGGTGAGAAATTTGGGCCTGAAAGGAATGTCTTGAACTTAAAGGCAATTACAGAGGCATGAAGGCAGAGTTGACTAAAGTGGATGGAAAAATAGGTGAAACGGTAAAACGGCAGAGAAGCAGTAGCAGATATTTAATGAGGTATTTTCTAACTCTCAACAAAGGTACATTCCCTTGAAAAAAAAGACTCTGAGAAGGATGCACTGAGGAAGTTAAGGGTGGTATCAAATTGAAACAACAGGTCTACGGTGCTGTAAAGATTAGATTCTGAATAGGTCCCAATGGATTAGAAAGTGGCAAATGCAACAGCACTAATCAAGAAATGAGGGAGACCAAAAGCAGAAAACTATAGGTTAGTTAGTCTAACATCTGTCATAGGGAAAATACTAGAACCCATCAGAATCCATTATTAGGGAGTTAGAGGCAGGACATTTAGAAAATCATTACATAATCAGGCAGAGTCAACATGGTTTTGTAAAAGGGAAACCATGTTTGACAAATTTATTAGAGTTCTTTGAGGATGCAGGGTGGATAAAGGGAAACCAGTAGATTTAATATATTTGGACTTAAAAGGCAGATACAGGACTATAGTGGTTATATTGCTAGACTAGCAATGCAGAGAGATATAGGAGTGCAGTGGTTATATTACTGGACTAGTAATCCAGAGAGATCCAGGAGTGTAGTGGTTATATTACTGGACTAAAATCCAGAGAGATACAGGTGTGTAGTGGTTATATTACTGGACTAAAATCCAGAGAGATACAGGAGTGTAGAGGTTATATTACTGGACTAAAATCCAGAGAGATACAGGTGTGTAGTGGTTATATTACTGGACTAAAATCCAGAGAGATACAGGTGTGTAGAGGTTATATTACTGGACTAAAATCCAGAGAGATACAGGAGTGTAGAGGTTATATTACTGGACTAAAATCCAGAGAGATACAGGAGTGTAGAGGTTATATTACTGGACTAAAATCCAGAGAGATACAGGAGTGTAGAGGTTATATTACTGGACTAAAATCCAGAGCGATACAGGAGTGTAGAGGTTATATTACTGGACTAAAATCCAAAGAGATACAGGTGTGTAGTGGTTATATTACTGGACTAAAATCCAGAGAGATACAGGTGTGTAGTGGTTATATTACTGGACTAGTAATTGAGAGATCACCAGTTCCAATTTCATCAGGGCAATTTTATGATTTTAATTCATTTTTAAAAAAAGTCTGGAAATAAAAAACCTCACTCTGCACTGTGCCTTCACCTAACAATTAAACTCTGATTGGCTTCAGTCTACATTGTACTCTCACCTAATGACTAAACTCTGCTTTCCTCACTCTGCATTGTCCCCTCACCTAACAATTAAACTCTGATTGGCTTCAGTCTACATTTTACTCTCACCTAACAATTAAACTCTGATTGGATTCAGTCTACATTGTACTCTCACCTAACAATTAAACTCTGATTGGCTTCAGTCTACATTTTACTCTCACCTAACAATTAAACTCTGATTGGCCTCATTCTGCACTGTATCTGCACCTAACAGTTAAACTCTGGTTGAACTCACTCTGCACTATCCCCTCACCTAACAATTAAACTCTGATTGACCTCAATCTGCACTGTGTCTGCACCTAACAATTAAACTCTGATTAGCCTCACTCTGCGCTGACCCCTCACCTAACAATTAAACTCTAATTGGCCTCACTCTGCACTGTCCCCTCACCTAACAATTAAACTCTGATTGACCTCAATCTGCACTGTGCCTGCACCTAACAATTAAACTCTGATTGGCCTCAATCTGCACTGTGTCTGCACCTAACAATTAAACTCTGATTAGCCTCACTCTGCGCTGACCCCTCACCTAACAATTAAACTCTAATTGGCCTCACTCTGCACTGTCCCCTCACCTAACAATTAAACTCTGATTGACCTCAATCTGCACTGTGTCTGCACCTAACAATTAAACTCTGATTGACCTCAATCTGCACTGTGTCTGCACCTAACAATTAAACTCTGATTAGCCTCACTCTGCGCTGACCCCTCACCTAACAATTAAACTCTAATTGGCCTCACTCTGCACTGTCCCCTCACCTAACAATTAAACTCTGATTGACCTCACTCTGCACTGTGCCTGCACCTAACAATTAAACTCTGATTGACCTCAATCTGCACTGTGTCTGCACCTAACAATTAAACTCTGATTAGCCTCACTCTGCGCTGACCCCTCACCTAACAATTAAACTCTAATTGGCCTCACTCTGCACTGTCCCCTCACCTAACAATTAAACTCTGATTGACCTCACTCTGCACTGTGCCTGCACCTAACAATTAAACTCTGATTGACCTCAATCTGCACTGTGCCTGCACCTAACAATTAAACTCTGATTGGCCTCAATCTGCGCTGACCCCTCACCTAACAATTAAACTCTGATTAAACTCACTGAGTAATTTAATTCCTGTCTTTCTTTCTCGTTTTGTTTCTTTTTAATTTTTCTCTATCTCTCTCTTTCCTAATTAAGGCTGTGTTTTATTCTTGAACAGAATTCATACCTTTGTATGGAATGTCCAGTTATATAACGAGAGAAGACCAGTACAGCAAACATGATCGACTGCACAAAAAGCTCAAGATTGACCGACAGAACCGATTAAACAGCCCGCCCTCTACCATCTACAAGAACCATATGAGCTCCTGTGCCACGATATACAATGGCTATGGGAAGGGAGCGTGTGTGGCGGGGGTGGGAGGGGGAGGAGGTGGAGGAACTGGCATCAAGAAGTCGGAACGGAGAGCAAGGAGCAGCCCCAGGATGAATGAGCAGGACGTTCAAGGTAAGGAACTTCATCCCCGCGACTTCACTAGGCCGTATCGACACCGTGTCGGGTCCTTAGCAATGTGTCAGCACGGCGTACGTAATGGACAAGGTCAGGGTCAGCTGTGGTACCTCATTCCTCAGTCCCTCCCCTCCTCCCTATCCCCACCACTCACTCAGGAAACCCACATCCCTGGCTCCACCTACCCCCCCCCCACCCAGTCAGAGGATCAGAGGAAGAGAGAGACACTGACTAGAGTCTTACAGGTCTACAGCACAGAAAAAGCCCTTCGGCCCATCGAGTCTGCACTGGTCAAACAACAATCTAACTATTCTAATCCCATTTTCCAGCACTAGGCCCATAGCCTTGTATGCCATGGCATCGAAAGTGCACATCCAAATACTTCTTAAATATTATGAGGGTTTCTGCCTCCACCACCCTTTCAGGCAGTGAGTTCCAGATTCCCACCACCCTCTGGGTGAAAAAATTCTTCCTCACATCCCCTCTAAACCTCCTGCCCCTTACCTTCAATCGATGCCCCCTGGTTATTGATCCCTCCACCAAGGGGAAAAGTTCCTTTAGATCATGAACTCTCTCCTCCATCCCCACCCCCCCTTCCGATCCCCCTTTTTCCTCTTTGTTTTTTCCAATAATTTATATATATTTTTCTTTTCCCACCTATTTCCATTATTTTTAAATGTATTTCCATCCATTGTTTTATCTCTACCTTTTAGCCTTTTTCGATTCCTTCACCCCACCCCCACTAGGGCTATCTGTACCTTGCTCGTCCTGCTTTCTATCTTTAATTATCACATTCCTTAGATAATATCACCACCTTCAACACCTCTTTGTCCTTTTGTCTGTGACATCTTTTGACAATCTCCATCTATCACTGGCCCTCTATCCAGCTCTACCTGTCCCACCCCCGTTAAACCAGCTTATATTTCACCTCTTTTCTATTTTTCCTTAGTTCTGTTGAAGAGTCATTCGGACTCGAAACGTCAACTGTGTTCCTCTCTGCAGATGCTGTCAGACCTGCTGAGTTTTTCCAGGTATTTTTGTTTTTGTTTTGGAAAAGTTCCTCCCTGTCTACCCTATCTATGCCCTATCTATGCTCCTCATAATTTTATTCACCTCAATCATGTCCCCCCTCAATCTCCTCTGCTCCAGGGAAAATAACCCCAGTCTATCCAATCATTTCTCATAACTAAAACTCTCCAGCCCAGGCAACATCCTGGTAAATCTCCTCTGCACTCTCTCTAGTGCAATCACATCCTTCCTATAATGTGGATTCCAGAACTGCACGCAGTACTCTAGCTGTGGGCTTAACCAGTGTTTTATACAGTTCCAGCATAACTCCCTGCTCTTATAAGCTATGCCTTGACTAATAAAGGCAAGTATCCCATATGCCTTCTTAACCACCTTATCTACCTGTCCCGCTACCTTAAGCGACTGCTGGAGATGCACACCAAGTTCCCTCTGATCCTCAGTATTTCCCAAGCTCCTACCATTCATCGTACATTCCCGTGCCTTGTTTGTCCTGCCAAGTACAAGACCTCATGCTTATCCGGATTAAATTCCATTTGCCACTGATCAGCCCGTCTGACCAGCCCGTTTATATCCTCCTGTAATCTAAGGCTATCCTCCTCACTATTTACCACCCCACCAATTTTCGTGTTATCTGCGAACTTACTGATCAACCCTCCTACATTCAAGCCTAAATCATTTATATATACCACAAACAGCAAATGACCCAACACCGATCCCTGTGGAACCCCACTGGACACAGGCATCCAGTCACAAAAACACCCCTCAACCATCACCCTCTGCTTCCTGCCACTCAGCTAATTCTGGATCCAATTTGCCAAATTGCCTTGGATCCCATGGGCTCTTACCTTCGTTATCAGTCTCCCATGTGGGACCTTATCAAAAGCCTTGCTGAAGTCCAAGTAGACTATGTCAAATGCATTGCCCTCATCTACACACCTGGTCACCTCTTCGGAAAATTCAATCAAATTGGTCAGACATTAAGGCCTCCCCTTAACAAAACCATGCTGACTGTCCTTGATTAATCCCTGCCTCTCCAAGTGTAGATTAATTCTGTCCCTCAGAATTGCTTCCAATAGTTTCCCCACCACTGAGGATAGACTGACTGGCCTGTAGTTCCCTGGTTTATCCCTTCCTCCCTTCTTGAATAACGGTACCACATTGGCTGTCCTCCAGTCCTCTGACACCTCTCCTGTGGCCAGAGAGGTATTGAAAATTATTGCCAGTGCCCCTGCTATCTCCTCCCTTGCCTCACTCTACAGCCTGGGATATATTTCGTCCAGGCCTGGAGATTTATCTACTTTTAAGCCTGCCAGACCACTTAGAACTTCCTCCCTTTCTATGTTAATTTCTTTAATTATATCACAGTCCTTCTGCCTGATTTCCATATCCACGCTGTCCCTCTCACTTGTGAACACCAACACAAAGTATTCATTTAGAACCCTACCTACGTCTTCCAGTTCCACACACAAATTACCACTATGGTCCTTAATGAGCCCTACTCTTTCCCTTGTTATCCTCTTACTCTTAATGTACTTGTAAAATAACTTTGGATTTTCCTTTATTTTACCTGCCAATGATTTTTCATGCCCCCTTTTTGCTTTCCTAATTTCCTTTTTAATTTCCCCCCTACACATTCTACACTCCTCTAGGGCTCCCGCTGTCCTGAGCCCTCGGTATCTGCCATAAGCCTCCCTTTCTCTCTTTATCCAATCCTGTATATCCCTCGGCATCCAGGGTTCCCTGGATTTGTTGGTCCCACCCTTTGTCTTTACTGGAATATGTTGGCCCTGTACTCTCCCTGTTTCTTTCTTGAATGAATCCTACTGCTCTGACACAGATTTACCTAAAAGTAGCTGCT
>JANJGN010000002.1:234747921-234907921 GCA_026770705.1 Isurus oxyrinchus | reverse complement strand
ATCCCAATTCTCCACAATAATGATGACATTTCAGGAGCAGGACTTCGATTGGTCTTAGGTTTTTACCTGGACATTGTTAACCCATCTCTCCAACACCCAGTCAAGAGGCCAGTGCCCTACTGTTGTTCTGGCTCAATTCCTCCAACCTGTTTGACTTGGGTGGCCCTGCCAAGAGTTGTACTGCTGGGACCTCTTCGTGTTATCAGCGCAGGCAACCTTCCCACCAGGTCAGAGCGCACAGCCTGTGGGATCAGTCCACAATGAGGTGAAGGGATCTAATCCCCTGATTCCGAATCAATTGTTCAGATGCTGGAGTGTGAGGTTCCTGTCCCGTGTCCTTTGCCCAGCTACATATTGAATGTTCCTGCTGGGAAACACTTCCTGCCAATCGTCCAGCCACTCATCTCCATTTCCTGATCAATACCCCTTCTGTTTAGACTGAGACACAGATTGTAAAGACGGATGACACCGATCAGGGTCATCAAGCAACTGCTCAAAGGTCAGCAAGAGTTTGCAAACTCAGCTTCCTGTGCTACACAACACATTGCCTCTTCCTCAATGTATTGTTTCCAGGTATAAATTGGTGCAGATTGGGTTTGCAGTCCTGAGCACTCCTAGGTTAGATACAGACTAAAGCTCCCTCTACACTGTCCCCATCAAACACTCCCAGGACAGGTACAGCATGGGGTTAGATACAGAGTAAAGCTCCCTCTACACTGTCCCCATCAAACACTCCCAGGACAGGTACAGCACAGGGTTAGATACAGACTAAAGCTCCCTCTACACTGCCCCATCAAACATTCCCAGGACAGGTACAGCACGGGGTTAGATACAGAGTAAAGCTCCCTCTACACTGTCCCCATCAAACACTCCCAGGACAGGTACAGCACGGAGTTAGATACAGAGTAAAGCTCCCTCTACACTGTCCCCATCAAACACTCCCAGGACAGGTACAGCACGGGGTTAGATACAGAGTAAAGCTCCCTCTACACTGTCCCCATCAAACACTCCCAGGACAGGTACAGCACTGAGTTAGATACAGAGTAAAGCTCCCTCTACACTGTCCCCATCAAATACTCCCAGGACAGATACAGCACGAGGTTAGATACAGAGTAAAGCTCCCTCTACACTGTCCCCATCAAACACTCCCAGGACAGGTACAGCACGGGGTTAGATACAGAGTAAAGCTCCCTCTACACTGTCCCCATCAAACACTCCCAGGACAGGTACAGCACGGGATTAGATACAGAGTAAAGCTCCCTCTACACTGTCCCCATTAAACACTCCCAGGACAGGTACAGCACGGGGTTAGATACAGAGTAAAGCTTCCTCTACACTGTCCCCATCAAACACTCCCAGGACAGGTACAGCACGGGGTTAGATACAGAGTAAAGCTCCCTCTACACTGTCCCCATCAAACACTCCCAGGACAGGTACAGCACGGGGTTAGATACAGAGTAAAGCTCCCTCTACACTGTCCCCATCAAACACTCCCAGGACAGGTACAGCACGGGGTTAGATACAGAGTAAAACTCCCTCTACACTGTCCCCATCAAACACACCCAGGACAGGTACAGCACGGGGTTAGATACAGAGTAAAACTCCCTCTACACTGTCCCCATCAAACACACCCAGGACAGGTACAGCACGGGGTTAGATACAGAGTAAAGCTCCCTCTACACTGTGCTTCATACATTACAGCAGTGAGGGCATGTTTAGAAAAATCTTTCAGTTATAAGTCATTTTGGGACACCCTCGGGCAAAATGCCCAGAAGTGGAGGAGGAATTTCTGTCAAGTGTCCATTCCCCTTCCTGGCCCAACACCAGCCCCATTCCTCAGCACCACCCTCCCAGTTCAGAGCTCTAATTTTGTCTGGATCACAGGGGCTCATGGCTCTGGAGTGGCATTTGAAGTCACCGCCTGGTGACTCAGAAGTGAGTGAGCGCCACCCGGTGAGGGACTGCTGGTGTTTGGCTGACGTGCAGTTGTATTGGGAGGGTTTGTTGGGGTTGTGACCAACCTTTTCTCAGTCTCCACCACCAGCTGGGATTAACTAGAGGCCAAGGAGCGAGCCTGGGACTAGCTTGGCTGTCGGACGCCGCTTGGTGCCTTCATGCAGTGAGGCATCGGGGGTTGGAGGGCAGTGGGTTGGGGGCAGTTGGGGGTGCAGAGTTTGGGGGGGGCCAGCTTTGAAAAATAAATAGCCCGTTGTGTTTGTTTGACTTTCCCTAGCCTTGTTGGCAATGAAGCCGTAAAGAGGAAAGTTTTGTTAAAGAGCCATTGTTCATTTTGTTGGCCAAAGTGTCAAGAATCAGCTCCGACCCACAAACCATCTGAAGCTGCCAGAAATCAGCCAGAAAAACCAAAACATTCAGGAAGCTGCTTTCCATCAGCCCCTGCAGTCTCAGCTGAACCAAGCTTCGTATGCTCACGACCCAGTCCTCAGGAGCCAATCAGCAGGCTGGCACAGTTAGACTCAGTGCCCTGTGAGGCGAAAGAAGGAAATCAACAACCAGGACCCCAGTGCGCACAGGCAGCCCATTCCTGCATCAGCCTAACACACACTCACACTCACACTCACACTCACACTCACATATTCACACTCACACTCACATTCACACTCACATTCACACACACACATTCACACTCACACATTCACATGTTCACACTCATGCACACATTCACACTCGCACACATTAACACACACACATTCACACTCACATTCACACTCACATTCACACACACATTCACACACACACATTCACATGTTCACACTCATGCACACATTCACACTCGCACACATTAACACACTCACATTCACACACACATTCACACACACACATTCACACTCACACATTCACATGTTCACACTCATGCACACATTCACACTCGCACACATTAACACACACACATTCACACTCACACACACATTCACACACACACACACATTCACACTAACACTCTACATTCACACATTCACACTCATGCACACATTCACACACACACTCACATTCACACTCACATTCACACACACATTCACACACACACATTCACACTCACACATTCACATGTTCACACTCATGCACACATTCACACTCGCACACATTAACACACACACATTCACACTCACACACACATTCACACACACACACACATTCACACTAACACTCTACATTCACACATTCACACTCATGCACACATTCACACACACACACACATTCACACTCACACTCACACATTCACACACACACACTCACACATTCACATGTTCACACTCATGCACACATTCACACTCGCACACATTCACACACACACATTCACATTCACACACACACATTCACACTTGCACACACACACACATTCACACTCACATTCACACACACACACACACACACATTCACACTCGCACACATTCACACACACACATTCACACACACACACATTCACACACACACATTCACACACACACATTCACACACACTTACACATTCACACACACACTCACACACACACATTCACACTAACACTCTCACATTCACACATTCACACTCATGCACACATTCACACTCGCACACATTAACACACACATTCACACTCACACACATTCACACTCACATTGACACACACACATTCACAGTCACACGTTCACATTCTCTTACACACACACACACTCACACACACACATTCTCTCACACACACACATTCACACCCTCACACACTCTATCTCTCTCACACACACATTCTCACAAAGCCATGAAGATCGGCCATGATCAACTCACTCACACTGACATGCATGCTCACATATAAATAACAGACTCACACTTACATCTCACACTCACTCATCTCACACAGGTACGCACAGACACATGCACATTCTCACACTGTTTATCACATACATGCGCACATCCACAAACACACACACACACACTCTCATACGCCAGCTCACAAACATTCTCTCTCTCACATGCACACACACTCACATATCAACTTGCAAACATTCTCTCTCACTCTCTCTCACACACACATTGCCACACTCTCATGCACACACACAAACACACAATCTCTCTCTCTCTCACACACTCACACTCTCCCTCGCACACACACTCCCTCGCACACACACTCCCTCGCACACACACTCCCTCGCACACACACTCTCTCCCTCACACACAGGAATGTTGGCTTTGGCATTGGGAGAACTCCCTTGTCCCCCTGCCTTTCTGCCACCAGTGTTATGAGCTATGCAGAGACAGTGGGCCAGTGATTACAGTGGGCCAGTGATTACAGTGGGCCAGTGATTACAGTGAGCCAGCGATTACAGTGAGCCAGCGATTACAGTGAGCCAGCGATTACAGTGGGCCAGCGATTACAGTGGGCCAGCGATTACAGTGGGCCAGCGATTACAGTGGGCCAGTGATTACAGTGAGCCAGCGATTACAGTGGGCCAGCGATTACAGTGGGCCAGCGATTACAGTAGGCCAGTGATTACAGTGAGTAGGAGTTCAAATTACAAATTGGGCAACTTGAGAATTTGAGTTCAATAGGTGAGCAGGAAATGGTCAGACTGTTGTTAAAAACCCATTAATGTCCCTTTAGGGGTGGGAACCTGCTATCATTACCCACTCTGGGCCTACTTTGGAGATTTCCTTCTGCCACCTCATCCAGAAATAGCTTTTTGTTTTCTCATGTTTTCATGATCTCTGCCCCAAGTCTCAACCAGGGAGAGTGAGCAAGATCCTTGTGTATCCTTCAAGGCATCAAATGTGATACCTGTCTGTCTGTGATGGGACTCGGTCAATGAATGTTTTCAGGATGTTGGATAATCCAGGATCCTTCATAGCGACATTCTCGCCTCTGGGTAAAAAGGTCATGGGCTAAAGCCTCACTCCAGAGTGCAGGCCGACACTCCCACTGCAGCACTGAGGGTGCACAGTATTGTCGGAAGTACCATCTTTTGGATACAACATTCAACCGACAGCCCCTCTGTCCGGGCAAGTAGACGTAAAATATTCCACAGGAACTATTTCGAAGGAGAGCAGGGGATTTCTTCCCAGCTGTTCTGGATCAAGAAACATAGAAACTAGGAGCGGGAGTAGGCCTTTTGGCCTTTTGAGTCTGCTCTGCCCTTCAACGTGATCATGGCTGATCCTCTATCTCAACACCGCACTCCCACTTTCTCGCCACACTCCTTGATGCCTCTATTATCCAAAAAATTATCAGTTTCTTTCTTGAATATACTCGGTGAGCCGGCCTCCACAGCCTCTGTGGTAAAGAATTCCACAGGTTCACCACCCTCTGAGTCAAGAAGATTTTCCTCATCTCAGTTCTCAATGGCCCACCCCGTATCCTGAGACTGTGGCCCCTGGTTCTAGACCCCCCCCCAGCCAGGGGAAACACCCTCCCTGCATCCAGTCTGTCTAGACCTGTTAGAATTTAATATGTTTCAATCAGATCCCCTCTCATTCTTCTAAACTCTAGTGAATACAGGCCCAGTCGAACCAATCTCTCCATATATGACAGCCCTGCCATCCCCGGTATCAGCCCAGTGAACGTTTGCTGCACTCCCTCTATGGGAAGAATATCCTTTCTTAGGGAGGGAGACCAAAACTGCACACAATACTCCGGGCGTGGTCTCACCAAGTCCCTGTATAACTGCAGTCAGACATCCCTACTTCTGCACTCAAATCCTCTTGCAATGAAGGCCAACATACCATTTACCTTCCTAATTGCTTGCTGCTCCTGCCTGTTTATTTTCATTGACTGGTGTACATGGACATCAATCAATATTTACCCCTCAACCAATAACACTGACAAACAGGTTACCTGATCATTGCTGTCTGTGGGAGCTTGCTGTGCACAAATCGGCAGCTGTGCTTCCTACATTGTACATTCCTACAACAGTAACCACACGTCCAAAAAGTACTTCATTGGCTGGGAGGTGTTTTCAGATGTTCTGGTGTAGTGAAAGGCGCTACAGCAATGCAGGCAGCCTCTTCCTTTCTCACCCAACACCTTTCTGCTTATGACGCAGGAGTCTAACCGAGCCTTCAGCTTGGCCTAGAGAGCACAGGCCAGCGATGCTCAGATCGCCGCCCAGGGGCTGAGTTTCTGTGGTAGGGGAGCTGTGGCCTGAGCTGGTTGAACGACGTTGGGTGTGGATGTCTGACCCAGGCCGGATGTTGCTCCTGGTTGTGGCCTTCATCCCAGGGCCAGTCTGCGGTTTGTACTGAATGATCCAAATTGGAGCATTGATGGAGCAACTCTGCCAGCACCCGAGCTGCCCTCTAGGGGGAGCCGATGGTGGCGCAGTGGCAGTGTCACTGGACTAGTAATCCAGAGTCCCCGGCTAATGCTCTGGGGGACACGGGTTCAAATCCCATCACCGCCAGCGGGTGGAATTTAAATTCGATCAATAAAATCTGGAATTGGAAAGCTAGTCTCAGCGATGGTGATTCTGAAACTTATCGTCGATTGTCATAAAAACCCATCTGGTTCACTGGGTCCTTTAGGGAATGATATCCTCACCTGGCTGATTCTTAACTTGCCCTCTGAAATGTCCGAGCAACCCACTCAGTTCAAGGGCAACTAGGGACAGGCAACAAACACTGGCCTCGCCAGCAACACCCACATCCTGTGAAAGAGCAAAAACAAAGTTCCACTGAAAACCGAAGCTTCTCAGGGCCTTGGAGACGAGAGTTATGGTGCGGGTTTTTGTCTCGCTGTGTGTCCAGTAGATTATGGGATGGAAGACAGGAGGCCATTCAGCCCCTCGGACTTGCTCCTCCATTCCATCAGATCGTGGCTGACCTGTATCTTCACTCCGTCTACCCGTCTCAGTTTCACCCCAACAAAAAACTAGCAATCCCAAAATTTTTACACGTTTTCAGTTGACCCTCACCAACGCCCCTCCCCCCCCCGCCCCCCCTCACCCCCCCCACCCCCCCACCCCCCAACTGCCGAAAAAGACTCAACAGATTTTGGGGGGGAGAGAGTTCCAGATTCCACTCCCCTTTGTGTGAAGAAGTGCTTCCTGACATCATCCGTGAACAGCCTCGCTCTAATTTTAAGTTTGCGCCCTCTTGTTCTAGATCCCATACACCCCCCCCCACCTCCGAAACACCTCGATCGAGGAGGTCTTGTGCATCACTGGGTAGTGTCCCTGCCTTTGAGCCAGAGGCGCTGGGTTCAAGTCCCGCTCCAGGACTTGTTGGCCAAGATCATAACGCAGCCAAACGGGGCGAGTACCAACAGACGCCAATGGGAGGCGGTAAGAGTGAGAGAGATTCCTGGTCAGCCGTGTGGTAGAAAGAACATCACTGTTCATAGCTCCAGACTACAACATGCATGTAAACATGTGTGTTACCACAGAACCTCGACTCCCCACCACCTCGTGTAGATCACCCTTAATCTTCTAAACTCCATGGAACCCAAGCATAGCCCATGAAACCTGCCCTTGCAATCTAACCCTTTAGCCCCTGGTACCATTCTGGTGAATCCGCAATGCATCCCCTGAGCTGGATTAACTGGATTCCAGTTGTCTTTGAGGCATTTGATTGGACTGTTCCCTGTGCGAGATGGTTTGTACCCTCGCTTGTGCTGGGTCCTGTGTGAGGAATGGGATCTGACTGTGGTCTGGTAGCTCAGGTCATGACCCAGTACCCGCCCGTATGGCTGTGGTTACAGTGTGAGTACTGACGGGGAGGGTCAGCGCTGTAACCAGTGAAGGCCTTGCCCAGAAGCCTGATCCCATCCAATCAGCTTCGAGTCACGGGGTCATCCATCAGGAGCAGGGGGGTCAGTCTCAGCTGCCTTCTCTGTTGCCTAGCTACACAGCATCCCATCGCACCAGCCCCCTGAGATTGGCTAACTCAGCGCTGCCACAAACTCAGCCTTTCTTTGCCCTACCCTGTGCAGGAGATGGGAGAAGTGTTCCCCCATCTTGGGCATGTCCGGCAGTGTGGGATGGGCATGTAGCTGGGTTTGGACTGTCCACACCCACCGATGCCCGGTTCAATCTCTCCCAGTCTTTGAAAGAATTGTGACTGGGAATGACCCATGAGCCATGAGGTACTTTGTGACCTAGGAAGGACCATGGGAGCAGGAGTAGGCCACTCAGCCCCTCGAGCCTGCTCCACCATTCTATAAGATCTGGGTGTGGTCTCAGCAGCACTCTCCTGTCTTGACTCCTTTGCCTGTCAAAAATCTGTCAAACTCTGCCTTGAATAAAAACAAAAAAACTGCGGATGCTGGAAATCCAAAACAAAAACAGAATTACCTGGAAAAACTCAGCAGGTCTGGCAGCATCGGCGGAGAAGAAAAGAGTTGACGTTTCGAGTCCTCATGAACCTTCGACCGAACTCAGTTCGGTCGAAGGCTCATGAGGACTCGAAACGTCAACTCTTTTCTTCTCCGCCGATGCTGCCAGACCTGCTGAGTTTTTCCAGGTAATTCTGTTTTTGTTCTGCCTTGAATAAATTCAATGACCCAGTCTTCATTGCTTTCTAGGAAAGGGAATTCCACACACCAACAACCCTTTGGGAGAAAAAGTTTCTCCTCATCTCTCTCTCTTAAAAGGGAGATCTTGATAAGGGGGGGGGATAACAAAGAGCGCTGCAGATATCCCCTGAATATTTCTCCGTCTCTCAATCCCCCCCAGACTCCCCATGTCCAGACTCTGTAAACCCTACATTTATTCACTCATAGAAACATAGAAAATAGGAGCAGGAGTAGCTCATTCGAACCTGCTCTGCTATTCAATATGATCATGGCTGATTCTCTATCCCAACACCATACTCCCGCTCTCTCCCCACACACCTTGATACCCTTTAGAGTCCAGAAATCTACCTATTTCCTTCTGAAATATATTCAGTGACTTGGTCTCCACAGCCTCTGGGGTAGAGTTCCACAGGTTCACCACCCTCTGGGTGAAGAAGTTTCTCCTCATCTCAGTCCTAAATGGTCTACCCCGTATCCTGAGACTGTGACCCCTTGTTCTAGACCCCCCCAGCCAGAGGAAACATCACCCCAGCATCCAGTCTGTCCGTCCCTGTCAGAATTTTATATGTTTCAATGATATCCCCTCTCATTCTTCTAAACTCCAGTGAACACAGGCCTAGTCGGCCCAATCTCTCCTCACACAACAATCCTGCCATCCCAGGGATCAGTCTGGTGAACCTTCGCTGCACTCCCTCTATGGCAAGTATAACCTTTCTTAGGTAAGGAGACCAAAACCTGCACACAATACTCCAGGTGTGGTCTCACCAAGGCCCTGTACAGCTGCAGTAAGACATCCCCGCTCCTGTACTCCAGTCCCTGTGACTGAGACCAAACATTCAATAAAAACAGAAAACGCTGGAAATACTCCGCAAGTCTGGCCGCAGCTGTGGAGAGAGAAACAACGTTAGCCTCTCGGTTTGGGTCCCTCTCTGGCAAGTTATGACACTGAATTCAATGGAACTGCCAACTCGGGGTTAAATTACTGCTGCGTGGGGATTCGTTGGACAGTTGGAGGCTCCAGAGGGTCTTGGCACTGTGGGACCTGAAACGCAGTGGGCGACGATGCCACGAGAAGTGCAGGAAATCGGAGGGACCCCCCCAAAAAAATGGGGGTAACTGAAACACCGGGTCCTGCTACTCAAAGTTGCGGTTTTCGAAGCTGAAAGCTCGATTGTGGTTCTCAATCGTCAGTTAGTCCAGCCCCGCCTCATGGTGTTGCTGAATTTTAACGTTGTTTTTTTTTTAAATTTGCCTTCCAGATTTCGATTCAGAAACAAAAAGGGTCCAAGACATGCTTTCTGGGATGGGGAGGCCACAGGTATGTGTGGCCCGTCTTCACCGTGAGAAACAGGCAGTGTTTGGGACAACTCAGGAGTCTCGGCGTTTGGAATGAGGAAGGGTCTGGGAGACGGTTTCAGTACCTCCGTAGCCCCAACTTACGCAGAGAGTGGTTAGAAAGTAGAGCTCGCTATCGCAGGAAGCGATTGAGGAGAAACTTTAAATCAGAAACTAGACAAGTACGTGGGAACAAAGGGAACAGAGAGATTTACTGAAAGTCCGGAGTGAGGTAGATGGAATGGAAGGAAACGTGTGGAGATAATAAACAGATTAGATGGGCTGAACGGCCTGGTTCTATGTAGCTTATGCCTAGAAACACCCAGATCCTAAGCCATCCCATTCAATTCGATTGGACCCTCATTGCATCCTGATCTCATTCCCATCTGAATCCCATTCTTTCCCACCTCATCTCATCTCCCTTGTCCAACCCTTCTGTAATCCCATCCCATCCCATACTCTTGTTGGCTGGGTTCACTGATCAAGGAGGATTACACTGAGGGGGTGGATGGCCCTGGAGTCTGCAGAAATGAGAGAGTAACCCCCCATGTTCTGGTAGACAAGGCAGAGGTGGTGGGGGGGGAGATGAGGAGAAAGGATCTATCGAATTAGCCCCCACTCCCCGTGCTAATTCGATAGACCCTTCAAAGAGCCAAGACAGGAACGATGGGCCAAATGGCCTCTTCCTATGCTGTGAATGTGGAAGGAGGAAGTCATGAGGACAGTGAAAAAAAGTTGGTTTTTATTTTTTGCGTTTTCTTTGAACACCTTCAACAACAACGACCTATTTATAAAGCAACTAAAATAATCTTAATAGTCTAAAGCACTTTGTAGGAGCATTTTAAATGAACAATGCAGGGAGCCACATCAGGAGATATTGGTACAGGTCACCAAACACTTGGGCCAGGGAGGAAGGTTTAAATGAGTGTCTTAAAGGAGGAGAGTGAGGTAAAGAAATGGAGAGGTTTAGGGAGGGAATTCTGGAACCTGGGGTCCAGGCAGAACACACGGCCGCCGATGGTGGAGAGATTAAAAATTGGGACTGCACAAGAGGCCAGAGCTGGAGGAGTGCAGGGTATCCCGAGGGGGGGGGGGGGGGGGGGGGGGGGGGGGGGGGATGGTTGTGGGACTGGGGGTGGTTACAGTGATAGGGAGGGCCGAAAACATGGAGGGATTTGAGAACAAGGACGAGAGTTTTTAAATCAAGACTTCTGTTTGTATCTGGGAGCCAATGCAGGTCAGCGAGCGCAGGACTGATGGGCGGAATAGGACTTGGTGTGAATTAAGACATGGGCAGCAGAGTTTTGGGTGACTTCAAGTTTACGGAGGGTAGAAAGTGGGGACCAGCCAGGAGTGCGTCGGAATAGACAGGGGTTTCAGCCGCAGATGAGCTGAGAGGGGTGAAGTCGGGCGATGCTACAGAGGTGGAGATAGGTGATCTTAACGATGGCACGATTTTTGTTCTTATATTCGTTCACCGCATGTGGGCGTCGCTGGCTATGCCAACATTTTTTATTGTCCATCCCTAATTGTCCTTGAGTTGGTGGTCAGAGGTCAGAGGCTCGTGAGGTGAGAAACTTATGCTGGGGTCAAAGGTGGCACCAAAGTTATAGAAGTATTGGAGATGGTGGTTGTTGGAGGGGGGGTGCGGGGTGCGTGTGGGGTTAGTGCAAGGGGAGCGAAGGCTGTTTGACTGAGCGGGGGCACTTGCAGGGTGAGGTCATGTGACGAAACCTCCTGGAACACGTCCGCCTGGAGTTGGCAACCTTAATCTCTGGGAAGAATAATTCAGCGAGTGAGCGGTCAACAAGTTGTGGAATTGTCTCCCTGGGGAGACAGTTAATAATGACCCATACAAATAAAAACGAGATGGATTTCTTCCAGAAAATGACATTTTGGGATCCGATATCTGAGTAATTTGAGACGTGTGTGCTGAGCGGAGTGTGGCCTGAGAGGGACCAGGTCCCTTTTGGACCCGTGGTTTCTAAAGCTCTTCCCCCCTCAATGGAGGTTTTTCTCACCTCATATCTGGCTAGAGTAGATTCATCAATAGCGATCGATCACTGTGATTAATCAGTAACTCCATTATCGTTGATGGGAGGTGAATTCTATGGACCATGAATCAGTTCCTAAGACCCGAGCTTTGAAAACCTTTTGCTGTTGTGTAGTTTGTTGTTTGCCCACTAGATGGCCCATTAGGACCAGCAAATTGAGCTCAGCATTAACTTTGATGAATTCTGTCGTAGACTTTCGTCTTCAAGGGCTGCTCCATACTCTGGCACCCCTTCCCCTCCCCTCCCCTCCCCTCCCCTCACCTTTCCCCCCCCCCCCCCACCCCCACTCCCATTACAGAAAGCTCCTGGGTTCCATTTACTTTAAATCAGCAAAACCTACAGGCCTGACAGTAACCTGGGCTCGAGAGTTGAGGATGCGTGGGGGTGAGATGGGTGCAGATGTGGGAACCAGTGATTTAACCTCACCCCCCACACCACCTCCCCCCCCAAACTCCGCAGCACCCCAGCTCGATGCACGAGGTGGAGTTTAGACACTGCCTGGCCCACAGAGTGTTCAAAGCACTTACTGTCCTTATTCTCAGATACAACAACTCGTCTGACGCAACTCTTTTAAGATAGTAAAACTTCGCAAGATGCCTCACAGGAAGAACTGGACCCTGTGGCATGTGAGGAGACATTAGGACAGGTGACCAGAAGCTTGGTCAGAGAGATTGGTTTAAGGAGCATCTTAAAGGGGGAGAGAGAAGTGGAGAGGTTCAGAGAGGGGAATTCCAGAGCTTAGGGCCCAAGCAACTGAAGGCACGGCCGCTAAGGTTGGAGGGGTTAAAAACAGGGATGTGCAAGACACTGGAATTGGAGGAGTGCAGTGATCTGCGAGAGCTGAGGGGGGGCGGCTAGAGGAGATTAGAGAGACATGGAGGGAAAAGTAGGGAAAATCCCAAGATACTATATCAGTATATCAACGGGAAGAGGATAACCAGGGAAAGAGTAGGGCCCATTAGGGACCAAGGGGGCAATCTATGGGTGGAGCCAGAGGACATCGCTAGAGTGTTGAATGAATACTTCACACCCGTCTTCACCCAAGAGAATGAGGATGAAGGTATGGAACTCAGGGAGAGAGACTGCGAGGTTCTTGAGCAAGTTGATATAGGAAGTGACAAGGTATTGGAGGTGTTGGCAGGCTTAAAAGTGGACAAATCTCCTGGTTCGGATGATTTGTGTCCCAGACTGCTGAGGGAGGCAAGGGAGGAGATCGCAGGGGCTCTGACCCAAATTTTTAATTCCTCTCTGGCCTCGGGGGAGGTGCCAGAGGACTGGAGAACAGCTAATGTGGTTCCTCTATTTAAGAAGGGCTGTAGAGATAAGCCAGGGAACTACAGACCAGTGAGTCTCATGTCAGTGGTAGGGAAACTATTGGAGACAATTCTGAAGGAGAGAATCTATCTCCACTTGGAGAGTCAAGGTTTGATCAGGGATAGTCAGCATGGCTTTGTCAGAGGGAGGTCATGCCTAACAAATTTGAATGAACATTTTGAGGAGGTGACCAGGTGTGTAGATGAGGGTAGGGCAGTTGATGTAGTTTATATGGATTTCAGCAAAGCCTTTGACAAGGTCCCACATGGGAGACTTATAGAGAAGGCAAATGCACATGGGATACAGGGTAATTTGATAAGGTGGATTCAAAATTGGCTTAGTTGTAGGAGACAGAGGGTGATGACAGAAGGATGCTTTAGTGACTGGAAGCCAGTGTCCAGTGGCGTACCATAGGGATCTGTGCTGGGTCCCCTATTATTCATCATTTATATAAATGACATAGATGACTATGTGGGGGGTAGGATTAGTAAGTTTGCCGATGACACAAAGATTGGCCGGGTGGTTAACAGTGAGGTTGAGTGTCTTGGGCTACAGGAAGATATAGACGGGATGGTCAAAAGGGCAGATAAGTGGCAGATGGAATTTAACCCTGAAAAGTGTGAGGTGAAAGGAAGGAGTCATTTGACAAGGAAGTATTCAATGAATGGCATGACACTAGGAAGTTCTGAGGAACAAAGGGACCTTGGCATGTGTGTCCATAGATCTCTGAAGGCGGAGGGGCATGTTAGTGGGGTGGTGAAAAAGGCAAATGGGACACTTGCCTTTAATAATCAAGGCATAGATTACAAAAGTAGGGAGGTCATGTTGGAGTTGTATAGAACATTGATGAGGCCACAGCTGGAGTACTGTGTGCAGTTCTGGTCACCACATTATAGGAAGGATGTGATTGCGCTGGAGGGGGTGCAGAGGAGATTCACCAGGGTGTTGCCTGGGATGAAACATTTAAGTTATGAAGAGAGGTTGGATAGACTTGGGTTGTTTTTGTTGGAGCAGAGAAGACTGAGGGGCGACCTGATCGAGGTGTACAAGATAATGAGGGACATGGACAGGGTGGATAGGGAGCAGCTGTTCCCCTTAGTTGAAGGGTCAGTCACAAGGGGACATAAGTTCAAGGTGAGGGGCAGGAGGTTTAGGGGGGATGTGAGGAAAAACTTTTTTACCCAGAGGGTGGTGAGGGTCTGGAGTGCACTGCCTGGGAGGGTGGTGGAGGCGGGTTGCCTCACATCCTTTAAAAAGTACCTGGATGAGCACTTGGCACGTCATAACATACAAGGCTATGGGGCCAAGTGCTGGTAAATGGGATTAGGTAGGTAGGTCAGGTGTTTCTCACATGTCGGTGCAGACTCGATGGGCCGAAGGGCCTCTTCTGCACTGTGAGATTCTGTGAGGCCTTTGAGGGATTTGAAAACAAGGATGGAAGTTGGGGGCCATGCCAGATTAGGAAGCTCTGCAGGCTAAAGGGCAGAGAGTGTGATGAGTGAGCAGGACTTGGTGTGAGGGAGGATGCACAGTTTGCTTAATAACTTAGAGGAAGTTTTGCTCCCTCGTTCCTCGCTGGTGTAATAGCCCATTGAGCCACTAGGGGGGGGCTAGTAAGCAGATTGTCTCAGGTCTCGTGGTTGGTTGTTCCAGGACCTCAGTTTTGTGGCTCAAGTTTGTTTGGAGGAAACCACTGTAGAAAATGTCCCATACACCAGTTTTGCTGTTTTTTTTCCCTTTTTTGCTTTCACAAATGAGCATTTCTGAACAGTTTGAATTCTTAGAATTTTGCTTTCGAATTCACGCAATTTTTACTAATCAGAAAAATTACTCAACAACAATGTGCATTTATATAGCACCATTAGCATAGCAACACATCCCACAGTGCACTTGGAGGTGGGAGGGGTGAAGATTCAGGACGTGGGAGCTGATCTCTGCTGTCCTCGTACTGTTTATGGTGATAACTGTGAGTTTGGTGGGAGGTATGTGATGTTTGAACTCTCTGAAGATTAGACCATGGCCTCAGTGAGATGTTGCATAGCTGAATAAGCTGAAGATGGGGCAAAAGGTGATAAATTAACTTAAGTTTCTTTTCCAGGTTGAGCCGGGGGAGGGGTGCAGAGCGAAGGTTTTGAGAGTGAGCGAGGAGTGAGAGTAAATGGGAGGTGGAAATGAAGGTGGGAGAGGGGGGGAGGAGTAGGAAGAAGAGGCACAGGCAGCGAGGGGAGTGTGGTGCGAGGCAGGTGAAAGAGAAATGGGAATGAGCAAGAACGTGGGGAACAAAGCTGAGGGGAGAGCGGAGGTGGGGGGGGGTCGGTGAGGGTGATGAGTGCGTGAGCAAGCATACAGTGTATGGGGGAATGAGCATAGTGGGGAGAGAGGAAGAGCACATGTGGTGGGGAGAGAGTGAGGCTCGGCCACAGCATTGCTGTAAGGCCAGAAAAATTACACCAATTCAACTCCATCGTTCACTTTGCAACCTCGGACTTCTACTTGCTCCTGAGCTCAGCTTCTGACCTCAAATTCTCCATCTCCAACAGTGTCCAGTTCCGCCTCCATTACATCAGCCGTCTCCGCCCCCCCGCCTCATTCCCATCTGCTACTGAGAATGAAAAGCTGCTCGGGAGAGAATTGGACTCTCCGAGGCTGGAGATGTCAGAGGTGGTGATGAATGGGGGCGCAGCAGATGGGTGATGTTGTGGAGGTTGAAGTAACAGGTCTTGGTAATGGAGAGGATTTCTGAAGCACCCTCCCTTCATCTTTGTTTGTTCAAATCAAGACTCAACTACTGGCCACTCCTCCAATCCACTGGTGTCCAACATCTTAAAGACTCCTCATCTCTCTCGTATTCCTCTTCAACTCTACAACTGACCAATTCGCTGTGTGAAAACCACTACTTACCAGGTCTTCTCTCTCACTCTGTCCAGTCCTTGTCATGTCCTGGACTATACTGATCCTCCATGACTGGAGAAGATTCAGAAAAGATTTACAAGGATAACAGCAGAACTGAGAGGCTATTGCCATCAGGAAAGATGGAATAAACTGGGACTCTTTTCTTTATCAGAGAGAAGATTGAGGAATGACTGAGTAAAGTCCTTGAAAATTATGGAAAGGGCTGATCAGGTACACAAAGAGAAGGCGTTTCCGTCTGAGTTGGAATCCAAAACCAGGGATCATTAATATAAGATGGTCACCACTAAATCCAATCGGGAATTCAGGAGAAAGCTCTTTACTCAGAGATGGGTGAGAATGTGGAACTCGTTACCACAGGGAGTGGTTGCACAAATGACATAGAAGAGGAGAAACACAAATGGAACATGCTGGAAAAACTCAGCAGCTCTGACAGCGTCCGTGGAGAGAGAAACAGCGTTAACATATCGAGTCCGTGTGACTCTTCTTCAGAGCTAAAGCAAAGTAAAAATGCGATGAAATTTCTATAAAGCAAAGTAAAAATGCGATGAAATTTCTACTGTTTAAGGAGGGGGGTGGTGGAGCTGGATAGAAGGCCAGCGATAGGTGGGGGGCACAGGAGAGATTGACAAAGATGTCATAAACAAAAGGACAAAGTGGGTATTAATGTGGTTAGTGGTTCTGGCTAAAGGAGGTGCTAATGGTGGCATTAAGGTCAGAAAGCAGAATGTGGTAGTAGCAAGACAAGGGTAAGCGCACTGGAAAGAACAACATGAACAAGTGACAGACGGTCATTGTGGGGGTGGGATGGGAGGAGGGGATAAGCAGAAGTTGGATAAACACTTGAGCGAGAAGGAAACAGAAAGACATGTTGATAGGGTGAGATGAAGTAGGGTGGGAGGAATCTCATGTAGAGCATAAACACCAGCATGGAGCAGTTGGGCTGAATGGCCTGTTTCAGTGCGATTTAATTGCATCTTATGTGTTCTCTTTCCCAGGTGTCCAATGTCCAGGCCAGGGCAGCTCTGCTCAGCTGGGCTCCTCCTGTAGGCCTGACAAATGGGGACAAGCACACCAACAGCCTGCCTTACACCTGTAACTATGAAGTTGCCTCTTCGGATAAGGGAAAGGACGGGAAGTACAAGATTATTTATAGGTGAGAAAACCCAACATCTAGAAACCCACATTCCTACAGGGAAAAACCTGAGTGACTGGGGGAAAAAACATTTGCATTTCAAACGTCCAGTGTCCGTGCCTTGAGGACAGGTGCAGCCCGGGGTTAGATACAGAGTAAAGCTCCCTCTACACTGTCCCCATCAAACACTCCCAGGACAGGTGCAGCCTGGGGTTAGATACAGAGTAAATCTTCCTCTACACTGTCCCCATCAAACACTCCCAGGACAGGTACAGCACGGGGTTAGATACAGAGTAAATCTCCCTCTACACCATCCCCATCAAACACTCCCAGGACAGGTACAGCACCGGGTTAGATACAGAGTAAAGCTCCCTCTACACTGTCCCCATCAAACACTCCCAGGACAGGTACAGCACGGGGTTAGATACAGAGTAAATCTCCCTCTACACTGTCCCCATCAAACACTCCCAGGACAGGTACAGCACGGTGTTAGATACAGAGTAAAGCTCCCTCTACACTGTCCTCATCAAACACTCCCAGGACAGGTACAGCACGGGGTTAGATACAGAGTAAAGCTCCCTCTACACTGTCCCCATCAAACACTCCCAGGACAGGTACAGCACGGGGTTAGATACAGAGTAAAGCTCCCTCTACACTGTCCCCATCAAACACTCCCAGGACAGGTACAGCACGGGGTTAGATACAGAGTAAAGCTCCCTCTACACTGTCCGCATCAAACACTCCCAGGACAGATACAGCACGGGGTTAGATACAGAGTAAAGCTCCCTCTACACTGTCCCCATCAAACACTCCCAGGACAGGTACAGCACGGGGTTAAATACAGAGTAAAGCTCCCTCTACACTGTCCCCATCAAACACTCCCAGGACAGGTACAGCATGGGGTTAGATACAGAGTAAAGCTCCCTCTACACTGTTCGCATCAAAACCTCCCAGGACAGGTACAGCACGGGGTTAGATACAGAGTAAAGCTCCCTCTACATTGTCCCCATCAAACACTCCCAGGACAGGTACAGCACGGGGTTAGATACAGAGTAAAGCTCCCTCTACACTGTCCGCATCAAACACTCCCAGGACAGGTACACCACAGGGTTAGATACAGAGTAAAGCTCCCTCTACATTGTCCCCATCAAACACTCCCAGGACAGGTATAGCACGGGGTTAGATACAGAGTAAAGCTCTCTCTACACTGTCCCCATCAAACACTCCCAGGACAGGTACAGCACGGGGTTAGATACAGAGTAAAGCTCCCTCTACATTGTCCCCATCAAACACTCCCAGGACAGGTACAGCACGGGGTTAGATAGAGAGTACAGCTCCCTCTATACTGTCCCCATCAAACACTCCCAGGACAGGTACAGCACGGGGTTAGATACAGAGTAAAGCTCCCTCTATACTGTCCCCATCAAACACTCCCAGGACAGGTACAGCACGGGGTTAGATACAGAGTAAAGCTCCCTCTACACTGTCCCCATCAAACACTCCCAGGACAGGTACAGCACGGAGTTAGATACAGAGTAAAGCTCCCTCTACACTGTCCCCATCAAACACTCCCAGGACAGGTACAGCACGGGGTTAGATACAGAGTGAAACTCCCTCTACACTGTCCCCATCAAACACTCCTAGGGCCGGTAATACACGAGTTAGAAGAATGATTAATTGGGATTGAGTTGACGCACTGTGCTTTGACAATGAGTCAGAGGGCATGTTGAAGATCATAGATGTTCAACTGAGCTCAAATCATTTTTGCTGAGCACTCTTGGCTTAGCTGCTGTCCTCTGGAATTTCCAGAGTGAACTTCACCCCACAGAAGTGGCCAATTTGTGACATGTTCCTGTCTGGCACCCCCACACCGATTCAGAAGAGCAAACGAGAACCCATTTGTTTTGATATTTTGACTTCCAATTTTCCTCCCTTTGATAGCTTGGGCCTTTTCTCCGCCTCCTCGTGTGGTGCAGAAATCTCCACGTGTGCCCCAGCCTAGAGCAGAGATGTCGAGGCCTTGGACAGGCTGCAGAGGAGATTTCCTGGAACGCTGCCAGAGGTGGCGGAGGGTGGGGGGGTTGGGGCGGGGGTGGGGGCTGGGGTGGGGTGGGGGTGGTAGTGACGTGGAGAGACTAGCGAAGCTGGAGTTGGAGCAGGAGAAGGTTAAGGGGAGATTTAATAGAAGAGTTCAAAATCATGAAGGATTTTGACAATAAATAAGGAGAAACTGTTTCCATTGGCAGGAGTGTCGGGGTAACCAGAGGGGACGGGTTTATGTAATTGATAGAAGATCCCAGTGGGTCATGTGGAACATAGGAAATAGGAGCAGAAGTAGGCCATTTGGCCACTCATGCCTGCTCCACTATTCAACTAGACCATTGCTGATCTCCCATCTGCTGCAACATTCTATATCCCTTGATATCTCTCAAATCGAGAATAATTTTTACACAGCGAGTTGTTGTGATCTGGAAGGTGCTTCCTGAAAGGGCGCTGGAAGCAGATTCAATAGGAACGTTAAATGGAAGGCAGTTGCAGGGCTATGGGAAAGAGCATGGTTGGGGGGGGAGGTTTAACTTGGTAGCTCTTCCAAAGAGCTAGCATAGGCAGGATGGGCTGAGTGGCCACCTTCCGAGCTTCAATTCTAATCAGTTTGTTTGCACTATTTTCAGTGGAGGAGATTTAGAATGCAGCCTGACTGATTTACAACCAACAACAGACTATCACATCAGGTAAGCATGTTTGCAAAGACAACTCAAGTGGAATAATTGTTTGGTAGGGACGGAACTTGAATCTTGTTCGAAAGAGGTTGATGGAGGTTTTCATCTTGCACACATCAGGACAAATGCAAGAATGCTAAATTTCAAACACTCACCATGATTTATACTTTATAGTGTCATGATCTGTACAGGAGAAAAGGGTGCTGACCGGTTGGCCAGTCAATTGCCGGATGTGATTTCGTGTTTGGGCAGCACTTGGTGAACACTCCTGAGTGTGCTAACAGCGACACCTACAACCAGTTTAAGATAACCAGTTGCATTCATAACATGAAATAAAAACAGAAAATGCCGGAAAAACTCAGCAGATCTGGCAGCATCTGTGGAGAGAGAAACCGAGTTAATGTTTCGCGTTCAACGTGATTTTTGTTTTTGCTATTTGCTTTTACTTTAGAGCTCGTAATGTGGCTCATTTTACACTTGCAAGAAAGAAGCTGCATACGTTCATACGCAGGGACCCGCTCGCTGCAAACTAAAGGAATGTGCTCAAGACTTGCAACTTTTTTGAGTTACCCAGGTACCTGGGAAGCCTATGGCTGCCTGTGATTTCCCCGTGGCATTGGCTCAGCCAATCTGAGTCCACTTGCCAACCAATCAGCTCCCTGTTCTCCTGTAGTATAAATTGTTGTGATCGTTTGAAACTTTTGGTGTTCTTGTGTTCGTCCTGAGGAGCGCAAGATGAAAAGTTTCGGCAAGTTGTCTCTATTTTCAGCAATATTCACGTGGATTGTTTGCAAACAAAATTCTGATTGGTAACACCCCAGAATATTGATTTCAACTGAGAAATTTGGGTTAAGGTGGAAAATTCTTACAACTCGAAATTCACTCGGGTTGTTGGGACTGCCCTGTAGCCTCTAGATGTTGAAACTTAATCTTTAGAACATCTCTGGGAGTAACACTACGGAGAAAGATCACTGTGGCATAAAATAGAATTCATCTTTGTTAAACTAAGTCTATCAGGAATAAAAATGTTAGAGATTTGGGGGGAGAGAAAGCTGTCCAGACTGACCACTGTTGATCCTTGGTTATCATGCTGCCTCTCACCTCTTGCTTCCCAGAGTTTCCACAATCTACAATTCAGTGAAAGGATCGTATTCAGAACCAGTCAGCTTCACCACTCAGAGCTGTGCCCCAGATACTCCATCCCCACCAAAACTCTCTCATCGGACCAAAAGCACACTGACCGTACAATGGAAGGTAAGAGATGATACTGGGACTAAAAGCATTAAACGCTGAGGACAGGTTACAAAGACTAGATTATCACTGTATAAGACTGGGGACATTACTGGTGGGGACAGGTCTGTCATTGTATAACGCTAGGGTACAGTATTTGTGGGGACAGGTCTGTCACTGTATAACACTGGGGTACAGTACTGGTGGGGACGGGTCTGTCACTGTATAACACTGGGGTACAGTACTGGTGGGGACAGGTCTGTCACTGTATAACACTGGGATACAGTACTGGTGGGGACAGGTCTGTCACTGTATTACACTGGGGCACAGTACTGGTGGGGTCAGGTCTGTTACTGTATAACACTGGGGTACAGTACTGGTGGGGACAGGTCTGTCACTGTATAACACTGGGGTATAGTATTGGTGGAGACAGGTCTGTCACTGTATAACACTCGGATATAGTACTGGTGGGGACAGGTCTGTCACTGTATAACACTGGGATACAGTACTGGTGGGGATCAGGTCTGTCACTGTATAACACTGGAGTACAGTACTGGTGGGGACAGCTCTGTCACTGTATAACACTGGGGTACAGTACTGGTGAAGACAGGTCTGTCACTGTATAACAATGGGGTACAGTACTGGTGGGGACAGGTCTATCACTGTATAACACTGGGGTACATTACTGGTGGGGACAGGTCTGTCACTGTATAACACTGGGGTATAGTATTGGTGGAGACAGGTCTGTCACTGTATAACACTCGGATATAGTACTGGTGGGGACAGGTCTGTCACTGTATAACACTGGGGTACAGTACTGGTGGGGAGAGGTCTGTCACTGTATAACACTGGGGTACAGTACTGGTGGGGAGAGGTCTGTCACTGTATAACACTGTGGTACAGTGCTGGTGGGGACAGGTCTGTCACTGTGTAACACTGGGGTACAGTACTGATGGGGACAGGTCTGTCACTGTATAACATTGGGGGACAGTACTGGTGGGGACAGGTCTGTCACTGTATAACACTGGGATACAGTACTGGTGGGGACAGCTCTGTCACTGTATAACACTGGGGTACAGTACTGGTGGGGATCAGGTCTGTCACTGTATAACACTGGAGTACAGTACTGGTGGGGACAGCTCTGTCACTGTATAACACTGGGATACAGTACTGGTGGGGATCAGGTCTGTCACTGTATAACACTGGAGTACAGTACTGGTGGGGACAGCTCTGTCACTGTATAACACTGGGGTACAGTACTGGTGAAGACAGGTCTGTCACTGTATAACAATGGGGTACAGTACTGGTGGGGACAGGTCTGTCACTGTATAACACTGGGGTACAGTACTGGTGGGGACAGGTCTGTCTCTGTATAACACTGGGGTACAGTACTTGTGGGGACAGGTCTGTCACTGTTTAACACTGGGGTACAGTACTGTTGGGGACAGGTCTGTCTCTGTATAACACTGGGGTACAGTACTGGTGCAGAGCTGCCAATTCGTTTCGGAATTGTCACAGGGCTATGGTGAGAGAGCAGAACACTGGAATTTGCGTGGAATTGGTACAAGGCTATGGGGAGAGTGTTGGGTAGTGTGATTAGTTTGAGACTGGTACAGGGCTATCTGGAGAGAATGGGGCAGTGGGATTATTTTGCCTTTGCTGTTCCAGAGATCCAGTGCAGACACTATGTGCCAAATGGCCTCTACCTGTGCAGTAAACTGGCCGAGTTCTAGATTGAGTTTCTTTACACATGAGTCAATTGTAAACCTCGCTCCCTTTGTGTTTTAATTCTCACCCAGGCACCTGTCGATAATGGATCAAAAATTACCAGCTACCTGCTGGAGTGGGATGAGGTGAGTGTTCATTAACTCATCCTTGGGAATATTGACAGCAGAATCGTTTCAGTTCCCAAGTAAACTGCCTTTTTTTTCTCTTAAGAATCCTAGACTCTTTTGACATAGAAATAATTTTAAAATATCGTTAAAGCAAGAAACATTAATATTTTTACAATAAATCTGCTCAAAACATCAGCAATTGATATAGAGTCATTTACAGCACAGCAAGAGGCCATTGGGCCCATTGAGTCCGTGTTGGGTTTCTGTGGAGCAATCCAGTCGGACCCCCTCCCCCACCCGATCCCCGTACCTCAGCAGGTTTGTTTCCCGCAAGAGCCGGTCCAGTTTCCATTGGAAATCATTGGTTATTTCCCCCTTCCGTGACCATTTTTGACTGGGAATAAAGCTGTAGAATAAACTATGCCTTGAGGAAGGCCAAATAACTGCGGATGCTGGAAAACTCAGCAGGCCTGACAGCGTCTGTTTTGAGAGAGAGAGAGAGAGAGACAGAGTTAACGTTTCGAGTCCATGTGACTCTTCCTCAGAGCTAAAGAGAAGTCGGACTCGAAGCGTTAACTCTGTCTCCCCCCTCCACGGATGCTGTCAGACCTGCTGAGTTTTTCCAGCTACTTTTTTGTTTTCGTACCTTGAGGGAAGGTTAGTCAACTTGTCAAGCTCGTTCTGCCACTCCTTGAGAGCTTCAGAGGGTCCCTTTTCTTTTAGGCTGGATCACCCAACCCCCAGTTCTTTCTCATCAAGGAGGTGGGAGGTTCTCAGTGGCCTGGGGTGGAGGTGAGTGCTTATGTGTCAGGGTCAGTGCTGGTACTCGTCCTGGTCTCCTGAAAACATTCACTCACTCCTTCGCCAGAGGTTCGCAGAGATCATTGGCATTTAGAAGTTTCTAAATAACTCTCCTCCCCACCCAGCTCCTCCAAGAGGAGCCACTCTCATTAACGCAGGGTGGAATCTCCCTGTGCCCTTCCCCCTGTGGTGGGTTTGGTGCCAGGGGGACGTTGAATCAGACAGGTGCAGGCGCCGCCACGCTCCTTTTTCCACCACAGTTGAGTCCGTGGTGAGAAGGCCCGGGGATTGGCTTCCTGCCCCATCACCGATTCAGGCCCTTAAAAAGGGGAAATTAATGTCCACTTAAGGGCCTCCTTCTGCTGCCGCTGGGATTGATCCAGTGGTGGGTAGGGAGCTCACAATGTGGAGAGCACCACCAACAAACCCGTGTGGGGTTAATTGTGGGTTGGGGTGGGGGCGAAGGGGTGAGGGGTGGGGTGAGGGGTGGGGTGGGGGCGAATGGGTCAGGGGTGGGGGTGAGGGGTTGCGGGTGTGGGATGGGAGGGTGGGGTGGGAGTGGGGTGATTTCTCGTTCAATGCTCTCAATGCCTGAGCAAGATATCCAGTGTTGGGGAGGCAGCCTGTAGAGACCCCCACCCCCGTCCTTGCTGCCCTCTCTCCCATCCTCATGGCCCTTCCTCTGGCCACCACCCACCTCTGGCCTGGTATTCAGCAATGAGCCTAGGCCCCGGGTGGGTGTCATGTCAGCAGCTAGCTCCACTTCTCCTGCCCCCACAGGCTGGCAGCTCTTGGCAGGTGGGATGTCTACCCCCGGGATCCTTGATCCTGGGTAAGGCCCACCACAGGCCTGTCAAGTGCTTGAGCGGAACAAAATGCTTTGGCCTTCCTGAACAAAGGCGCTCTAGCCGGCAACTCAAGCACCCATCACCTCCACGAGGTTCCGCCCTCATTAAAGCCGGGGACAAGGGAGGCAGGAGGTACGGAGAATTCCAATTGGGGTGAGGACATTTTCCAACCCCGGAAACATAAGCCTGCCCGTGTCCGAACTCTTGCCAAGCCCTGTTCATCCATCTCACACTGCGCTCGTTGCCTCTCTACCCCTTTCTTCTCCTTTAAGATGCTCCTTAAAACCCTTCTCTTTGGCCAAGCTATTGGTCACCTATCCTAATATTTAATTAGGTATCCGGGTGTCAGATTTTGTTTGATAATTCGCTCCAATGAAGTTCCTTGTAATGTTTTGCCATGTTAAAGGTGGCTATATATAAAAGTTGCTTTTGATGTCATCTAGGGGCTTCTGCTCAATCATATGACACTGTGAATGTGAAGTGCCTCTTCCCCCCCCACCCCACCCCCCAATGGAATTTGAAGGGTGGGGGAAAGCGGGGGATCACAACCGAAGCAGCGTTGCTCTTCTCCCCCAACCATCCTGCCTAATTAGTTGACCTTTGTGCCTTGGTGGGCCAGGAATTTCAGCAGACGCTAACCAGAAAATGTCAACAGTGACAAACAGACTCCATGAACATCAGCAGTACAGAGGCTGAACCCACCATTTCTACCCATCAGCCTCCCTTTTCCCCACCCTGTACAATCAGTTGACCAAGAGTCAGCCCACACTGACATTCCCTCATCATTGCAAAAACCACACAGCCAGGGATGTTAACAATTCATCCTCAAGATGTGGGTGTCGCTGGCTGGGCTAGCATTTATTGCCCATCCCTAGTTGCCCTTGGGAAGGTGGTGTTGAGCTGCCTTCTTGAACCGCTGCAATCCATGTGGTGTAGGTACACCCACAGTGCTGTTAGGGAGGGAGTTCCAAGATTTTGACCCAGCGACAGTGAAGGAACGGCCGATATATTTCCAAGTCAGGATGATTAGTAGCTTGGAGAGGAACTTCCGGTTGGCGGTGTTCCCATCTATCAGCTGCACTTGTCCTTCTAGATGTTAGTGGTTGTGGGTTTGGAAGGTGCTGTCGAAGGAACTTTGGTGAATCCCTGCAGTGCATCTTGTAGTTGGTACACACTGCTGCTACTGTGCGACAGCGGTGGAGGGAGTGAATGTTTGTGGATGGGGTGCCAATCAAGTGGGCTGCTTTGTCCTGGATGGTGTCAAGCTTCTTGAGTGTTGTGGGAGCTGCACTCATCCAGGCAAGTGGGGAGTATTCCATCACACTCCTGACTTGTGCCTTGTGGACAGGCTTTGGGGAGTCAGGAGGTGAGTTACTCACTGCAGGATTCCCAGCCTCTGACCTACTCTTGCAGCCACAGTATTTATATGGCTAGTCCAGTTCAGTTTCTGGTCAATGGTAACCCCCAGGATGTTGATAGTGGGGGATTCAGTGATGGTAATGACATTGATCATCAAGGCCAGGCTTTCCCGGTCAGCGAGCAGGGGGTGGGGCCCACTCACCGACATGTAAAATGATGTCAGGCGGAACTCCCAATCTCACCGCGCCCCATTTAAATTTTCAGGAGGTGGGGGGGCTCAACAGAATCAGCTGTGCACCCGCCGACCTGTCAATGGCCAATTGAGGCCATTGACAGAGTCAATAAACTAATTAATGGACCTGCCCATCCAACCTTAAGGCTGGCAGACAATAGGAAAAGCATCAAACCTCATCCACCGGCAGGATGAGGCTTCATGTAGGTTTTAAAAAATTTAATTAAATTGTATTTAAAAGTGATGGACATATCCCAACTCAAGTGTCACATGAGGGGACATGTCAGGGAATTTTTTTTTTCTATTTTTAATATTTTTGACAGTAGAGCCAATCTCCCTGAGGCTGCACTTAGCCTCAGGGAGATGAGTCGCTCTATTGTGTGCATGCGCGTAAGAACGCACTCTCGGCTCAGGGAATCCCACCCCCACTCCTGTCAGCACGGGGGGAGCACAGCGCTTCCATGCGGACATCTCCCTGGGCAGGCCTTAATTGGCCCACCCATGTAAAATGGCGGCACGCCTCCAATCGGGGCGTTGATCAGAGGTGTGCCTGTGCGCCCACTCTTAAACTCCTATCCCCACCAACAGGGGGAAAATTCTGCCCCAAGGGGCAATGGTTAGATTCTCTCTTGCTGAAGATGGTCATTGCCTAGCACTTGTGTTGTGTGAATGTTACTTGCCACTTGTCAGCCCAAGCCTGGATATTGTCCAGGTCTTGCTGCATTTGGACATGGACTGCTTCAGTATCTGAGGAGTCACGAATGGTGCTGAACATTGTGCAACCATCAGCGAACATCCCCACTTCTGACCTTATGATGGAAGGAAGGTCATTGATGGAGATGGTTGGGCTGAGGACACCACCCTGCGGAACTCCTGCAGTGATGTCCTGGAGCTGAGATAATTGATCATACACCAGAAGGTGGTGATGAGCTGCCTTCTTGAATCGCTGCAGTCCATGTGGTGCAGGTACACCCACAGTGCTGTTAGAGAGTCCCAGGTTTTTGACCCAGTGACCATGAAGGAACAGCGATATATTTCCAAGTCAGGATGGTGAGTGACTTGGAGAGGAACTTGGTGATGTTCCCATGTATCTACTGCCCTTGTCCTTCCAGATGGTAGAGGTCACTGGTTTGGAAGGTGCTGTGGAAAGAGCCTTGTTGAGTTACTGTCGTGCATCTTGTAGATGGTACACACTGCTGCTACTGTGTGTCGGTGGAGGGATTAAAAGATGGTATTAATTGCCCCTGTCCTCATTGCTGCCATTGGCGGGTTTAGTTGGTAAGACTGGCATGAACCACATGTCTATTGATCTAAATGGTCTCTCTCCATTTCTTGTGTTTAGGGGAAACGGAACAACAGATTTCGGGAATGTTACTTTGGTAGCCAGCGGCACTATAAACTAACCAAACTCTTACCGGCTATTGGTTACACCTTTCGGTTAGCAGCGTGCAATGATATCGGTACCAGGTGGGTGACCTCGTTTCTCTTCTAAATCAGATCCAGAGATATGGATAGGAGACATTCCCAAGAAACCTGTTCCCCTCCAATTTTTCATGCAGCTGTTTGTGGGAATTTGTTGTGCACCATTTGGTCACCAGGTGAAGCCCAACATCTTATGCTGTAGGGACACACCAACCCTTCAGTAATTGGAATGGGTGACATTGGCAAAGGTGGCATTTTTGGAGCATCTCTGGTTCTCTCCAGAAGATGATGATGAACCGTTTGTTGCAGCTATCATTTCTACCATGGGGTGACTTGATCAACCGTTCTGAAAGGACATTAAGAGTCAGCCATGTTGCTGTGGGTCTGGAGTCACATGTAGGCCAGACCAGGTAAGGACAGCAGATTCCCTTCCCTAAAGGACATTAGTGAACCAGATGGATTTTTCACAATCTGACAGCTCCATCATCATCTTTTTCTCAACCCACCACCCTCAGACCAGACAAGGAGCCATCAATATAAGATAATCATCGATAAATCAAACAGGGAATTCAGGAAAAGCATCTTTATTCTGAAAGCGCTGAGAATGTGGATGCCACTACCACAGAAATAGTTCAGGTGAATGGTATAGATGCGTTTAAGGGAAGCTGGATAAACACCCAAGAGAAAGGAAACAGAAGGATATATTGATAGCGTGTGATGAAGAGGGGGTGGTAGGAGGCTTGTGTGGAGCATAAACACTAGCATGGACCAGTTGGGCCAAATGGCCTGTTTCTGTGCTGTTATTTCTGTATAATTCGATGAATGCCTGTTGATAGATATGCACGTAACTAAGTCTACTTTGTGAAGGTTAAAACCATGTCATATGAACTTATGAATTAGGAGCAGGAGTAAGGCCACTCGGCCCCTTGAGCCTACTGCACCATTCAATAAGATCGTGGCTGGTCTGACTGTAACCTCCTGCCTTACCCCGATAACCTTTCACCCCCTTGTTTATCAAGAATCTATCTAGCTCTGCCTTAAACATACTTAAAAACTCTGCTTCCACCGTCTTTTGAGGAAGAGAGTTCCAAAGATTCACGACCCTCAGAGAGAAAAATTTCTCCTCATCTCTGTCTTAAATAAGCCACCCCTTATTTTTCAGCAGTGACCCCTAGCGATATCTTGGTCCAGGCGTTAAGCATCAGCCCCATGGATATCAGACAGGACACACCAGCGAGTAAGAGATATGAACACAAGTAGAACAGGCTGCTTATGGTTTCATAGATCGGATTGGCAGAATCTGCAGGTTGTCACTCCATCGTCTGGACATTCTCCAGTCTGCTGCGCGAAGGAAATGAGACATTAGATGTTGATTTTACTGGGGCTGTAGACAGCATTGATGCCGTTGATTCCTGACATGCAGTTTTCACACAGTGACGTGCTCATACACTCACACCCACGCACACTCGTGCACTTGTACACTCATAATTTCATTATTTTTTTTTATTCATTCACGGGATGTGGGCGTCGCTGGCTGGGCCAGCATTTATTGCCCATCCCTAATTGCCCTTGAGAAGATGGTGGTGAGCTGCCATCTTGAACCGCTGCAGTCCATGTGGTGTAGGTACACCCACAGTGCTGTTAGGGAGGGAGTTCCAGGATTTTGACCCAGCGACAGTGAAGGAACGGTGATATATTTCCAGGTCAGGATGGTGAGTGGTTTGGAGGGGAACTTCCAGGTGGTGGTGTGCCCATCTGTCTGCTGCCCTTGTCCTTCTAGATGGTAGTGGTCGTGGGTTTGGAAGGTGCTGTCTAAGGGGCCTTGGTGAATCCCTGCAGTGCATCTTGTAGATGGTACACACACTGCTGCTACTGTGTGTCGGTGGAGGGAGTGAAAGATGGTGTTAAATGCCCCTGTCCTCAGTGCTGCTGGTGGTGGGTTTAGGAGGTAAGATTGGCATGAACCATGTGAGGAAGGGAGTTCCAGAATTTTGACCCAGCGACAGTGAAGGTACAGCAACTGTGGGGAGATGGTGGTGTAATGGTAATGTCACTGGACTAGTGATGATGACTAATGTCAGAGACCCCCAGCTAATGTTCTGGGACACAGGTTCTAATCCCACCAAGGCTGGTGGATTCTGAATTCACTCAATGTGGAATTGAAAAGCTAGTCTAATGGTGATCACAAAACCATTGCTGATTGTTGTAAGAATCCATCTGGTTCACTAATGTCCTTTAGGGAAGGGAATCTGCTGTCCTTACCTGGTCTGGCCTACATGTGACTCCAGACCCAGAACAATGTGGTTGACTCTTAAATGTCCTCTTAAAATGGCCTAACAAGCTCAGTTGTATCATTTAGGAACAGGAGGAGGCCATTCAGCCCCTCAAGCTTGCTCTGCCATTCAGTAAAGTAATGGCTGATCTGATAGTGGCCTCAACTCCCCTTCCCTTCCTGCCACCTCGAATCTCTTGTTAATCAAAAATCTGTCTATCTAAGCCTTGAATATATTTAATGACCCGTCCTGCACTGCTGCCTGGAGAAGAGAACTCCAAAGATTAATGACCCTCTGAAAGGAGACATTTCTTCTCATCTCCATCTTGAACTGAGCCCCCCAGTTCCAGATTCCAGATTCCCCCCATGAGGAGAATCATTCTCCCAGCATCTCCCCTGTAAAACCCTTGTACATGCAACTCATACGTGTACACACACACACTTGCACACTCTCCATTCACTGCATCAGCTACCAAGCAGCTGCTGGGTGACCTAGTAACAGAAATCGAAGCCTTTGGACAATTATTGATTGATTTGCTTCCCTCACTCCCTGCCCCACCAAACACCTGTTGTTTTTCTAATTCTCACTCTTTATCTTTAACCCTCTACTTCCTCTCTGTTCATCCTGATTGTCAAATTTTATGTTCCATTTGTTCACTCCGCTCTCTTTTTGTCTCATTTCTCTCTCCCTGTATCTTTCCCACTTTATTTTTCTCATCCTCATTGTCTCCACTGTAACGCATCTATCCCTCTCTCTCTCTCTATCTTATACCTTCAATGTCACTGTCTCTGTCTCACTCTATCTCTGCATATTTCTCTCTCTTTCTTTCTCTCTGTATATTGTTGCTCTCTTGCCCTACTTCCCTCTTTCTCTGTATCGCTGCCTCCCATGTCTTTATCTCTCCGTACCTGCCTCTCTCTCACTCTCACTTTCTTTATCTTTCACTTTTGCTCTTTCTGTATTTCTCTATCTCACTCTTTCAATATCTGTCTGTCTGTCTCTCCCCTCCCTCTGTTTCTCTGCCCCTTTCTAACCCTCTCCATCTCACTATCTCTTTCTCACTTACCCTCATTCCTTCCCCCTCCCCATCCATCTTGCTCTGCCCCACACCACCCCCTCACCTCCCTCACCCCTCTCACCCACCTCACCTCCCTCACCCCCCCTCACCTCCCTCACCCCTCTCACCCCCCTCACCTCCCTCACCCCTCTCACCCCCCTCACCTCCCTCACCCCCCCTCACCTCCCTCACCCCTCTCACCCCCCTCACCTCCCTCACCCCCCTCACCCCTCTCACCCCCCTCACCCCTCTCACCCCCCTCACCCCTCTCACCTCCCTCACCTCCCTCACCCCCCTCACCTCCCTCACCCCCCTCACCTCCCTCACCCCCTCTCACCCCCTCACCTCCCTCATCCCCCTCACCCCTCTCACCCCCCTCACCTCCCTCACCCCCCTCACCCCTCTCACCCCCCTCACCCCTCTCACCCCCCTCACCTCCCTCACCCCCCCTCACCTCCCTCACCCCTCTCACCCCCCTCACCTCCCTCACCCCCCTCACCCCTCTCACCCCCCTCACCCCTCTCACCCCCCTCACCCCTCTCACCTCCCTCACCCCCCTCACCTCCCTCACCCCTCTCACCCCCTCACCTCCCTCACCCCCCTCACCCCTCTCACCTCCCTCACCCCCCTCACCCCTCTCACCCCCCTCACCCCTCTCACCCCCCTCACCTCCCTCACCCCCCCTCACCTCCCTCACCCCTCTCACCCCCCTCACCTCCCTCACCCCCCTCACCCCTCTCACCCCCCTCACCCCTCTCACCCCCCTCACCCCTCTCACCTCCCTCACCTCCCTCACCCCCCTCACCTCCCTCACCCCCCTCACCTCCCTCACCCCTCTCACCCCCTCACCTCCCTCACCCCCCTCACCCCTCTCACCCCCCTCACCTCCCTCACCCCCCTCACCTCCCTCACCCCTCTCACCCCCCTCACCTCCCTCACCCCCCTCACCCCTCTCACCCCCCTCACCCCTCTCACCCCCCTCACCTCCCTCACCCCCCTCACCTCCTCACCTCCCTCACCCCCTTACCTCCCTCACCTCCCTCACCCCTCTCACCCACCCTCACCCCCCTCACCTCCCTCACTCCTCTCACCCCCCTCACCCCCCTCACCTCCCTCACCCCTCTCACCCCCCTCACCCCCCCACTTGGCCTCTTGCCCCTCTCCCTCCCCCTCTTCCCTCCCCCTTCCCTTCTCCCCTCTCCCTCCCCCCCTCCCCTCTCCCTTCCCCCTTCCCCCTACTCTCTGATCTCTCTTGCACTCTCTGTCCTCCTCTCCCTCTTGCTTTCTATTTCTTCCCTCTCCTCTCTCTCTCTCCCATCTCACTCCCCGTCTGCCCTATCTGCCCCACCCCCCTCCCCCCACTCCCCTCCCCTCCCTTCTCTCCCCACTCCCCTTCCCTACCTTCCCCTCTCTCCCCCTCCCCTTCCTCCCTCCCTCCCTACCCTCCCCTTTCCTCTCTCCTCTCTTCACCCTCTCCTCTCTCCCTCCTCCCCTCTCTCCCCTCCCCCACCCTCCCCTCCCCTCTCCCCCCACTACCCTCCCCTCACCTCTCTCCCCACTCCCCTCCCCTCCTCCTCCCTCCCCTCTCTCCTCACCCTCCCATCCCCTCTCTCCCCCCCTCTCTCCCCACCCTTCCCTCCCCTCTCTCCCCACCCCTCTCTCCCCACCCTCCCTTCCCCTCTCCCCATTCCCCTCCCCTCCCTCCCTATCCTCTCTCTCGCCCCACCCCCTCTCGACCCCACGCCCTCTCGTTCCCCCCCTCCCACCTCTCGTTCGCCCCTCGCCACCCCCCTCCAACCCACCTCACCCTCCCCTCTCTCTCTCTCCCCCTCTCTCGCCCCCCCACTCGCCCCCTCTCTCTTGCCCCCTCTCTCTCGCCCCCCTCTCTCCCTCGCCCCCTCTCCCTCGCCCACCCTCTCTCCCTCGACCCCCTCTCTCCCTCGCCCCCTCTCCCTCGCCCACCCTCTCTCCCTCGACCCCCTCTCTCCCTCGCCCCCTCCGACCCTCGCCCCCTCTCTCCCTCGCCCCCTCTCTCATGACCCCTCTCTCCCTCACCCCCTCTCTCCATCTCCCTCTCTCCCTCTCTCCCCCCTCTCACACTCCCCCTCTCGCCCCCCACCTCTCGTCCCCCCACCTCACCAACCCCCTCCAACCCGCCTCACCCTCCCCTCTCTCGCCCCCCCACCACCCCCTCTCTCGCCACCCCCCTCTCTTGCCCCCTCTCTCTTGCCCCCTCTCTCCCTCACCCCCTCTCTCACGACCCCTCTCTCTCTCACACTCTCTCTCTCTCTCCCTCTCCTCGCTCTTTCTCTCTCTCTCCCCTCTCCTTGCTCTTTCTCTCTCTCTCTCCTCTCTCTCTCCCTCTCCTCGCTCTTTCTCTCTCTCCACTCTCTCTTTCTCTCTCTCCTTGCTCTTTCTCTCTTTCTCTCCCCTCTCTCTCTCTCCCTCTCCTCGCTCTTTCTCTCTCTCTCTCTCCCCTCTCTTTCTCTTTCCTCGCTCTTTCTCTCTCTCTCTCCCCTGTCTCTCTCTCTCTCTCCTCGCTCTTTCTCTCTCTCTCTCTCCCCTGTCTCTCTCTCTCTCCTCGCTCTTTCTCTCTCTCTCTCCCCTCTTCCTCCCTCAATCTCTCTCTCTCTCCCCTGTCTCTTTCTCTCTCCTCGCTCTTTCTCTCTCTCTCTCCCCTGTCTCTCTCTCTCTCCTCGCTCTTTCTCTCTCTCTCTCTCTCTCTCCCCCCTCTTCCTCCCTCAATCTCTCTCTCTCCACCCTGTCTCCCGCTCACAGTGGTTTCAGCCAGGAAGTGGTCTGTTACACAACAGGGAACCTCCCACAGACGCCTGCAGCCCCTCGATTGGTCCGTGCAGGAGTCACATGGGTGGCGTTACAGTGGAACCGACCAGATGGTTCGTCAGCAGAAGAACAGATTACCTACACGCTGGAGATGGAGGACGAGAGTTCGGTAAGACACTCAACCCATCCAGTCTCTTCCATCACTCACTTCATCTGTGATATGCACCTCGTCTCCATTTACTCACGTTGGGGAGTTTCTATTGGGTAAGGTTCACAGAACCAATCTCCGTTTTGACGTTTTCAATTGACCCCCAAACACAACAGCTCTTTGTGGGGGGACGGAGGGGACAGAGTTCCAGATTTCCACTCCCCTTTGTGTGAGGAAGTGCTCTTGACATCACCCCCTGATCGGCCTGGCCCTAATTTTAAGGCTCTGCTCCCTTGTTCGGGACTCCCCTTTTATAAGCTTAAATCATCTTCCTTCAATCATCTTAAACACTTTGGTCAAATCGCTTCTTAATCCTCTATACATGTGGGAATACAACTCAGACAGTGCAGCCTGTCCACATAATTGAACCCTATAACCCTGTTGTGAGTCTGACTGAGAAAGTTCTGGAAGGTTTGGGCTTCCAACAGCTGGTGGCTGATGTTGATAAAACATGTGACTGTTGTTAAAAAAAAACCTTCCAGCCTCCATGAACTTCAGCTAACGTTAAACACTCTGCTGCCCATATCCTAACTTGTGCCAAGTCCCACTCACTGATCACTGTCCATGCACACTGAGCTACACTGCTCACTGATCACTGTCCATGCACACTGAGCTACACTGCTCACTGATCACTGTCCATGCACACTGAGTTACACTGCTCACTGATCACTGTCCATGCACACTGAGTTACACTGCTCACTGATCACTGTCCATGCACACTGAGCTACACTGCTCTCTGATCACTGTCCATGCACACTGAGCTACACTGCTCACTGATCACTGTCCATGCACACTGAGTTACACTGCTCACTGATCACTGTCCATGCACAGTGAGATACACTGCTCACTGATCACTGTCCATGCACACTGAGTTACACTGCTCACTGATCACTGTCCATGCACACTGAGCTACACTGCTCACTGATCACTGTCCATGCACACTGAGCTACACTGCTCACTGATCTCTGTCCATGCACACTGAGTTACACTGCTCACTCACACTGTCCATGCACACTGAGCTACACTGCTCACTGACTGTCCATGCACACTGAGCTACACTGCTCACTGATCTCTGTCCATGCACACTGAGTTACACTGCTCACTCACACTGTCCATGCACACTGAGCTACACTGCTCACTGATCACTGTCCATGCACACTGAGCTACACTGCTCACTGATCACTGTCCATGCACACTGAGTTACACTGCTCACTGATCACTGTCCATGCACACTGAGTTACACTGCTCTCTGATCACTGTCCATGCACACTGAGTTACACTGCTCACTCACACTGTCCATGCACACTGAGCTACACTGCTCACTGATCACTGTCCATGCACACTGAGCTACACTGCTCACTGATCACTGTCCATGCACACTGAGTTACACTGCTCACTGATCACTGTCCATGCACACTGAGCTACACTGCTCACTGATCACTGTCCATGCACACTGAGTTACACTGCTCACTGATCACTGTCCATGCACACTGAGTTACACTGCTCACTCACACTGTCCATGCACACTGAGCTACACTGCTCACTGATCACTGTCCATGCACACTGAGCTACACTGCTCACTGATCACTGTCCATGCACACTGAGTTACCCTGCTCACTGATCACTGTCCATGCACACTGAGCTACACTGCTCACTGATCACTGTCCATGCACACTGAGTTACACTGCTCACTGATCACTGTCCATGCACACTGAGCTACACTGCTGTCTGATCACTGTCCATGCACACTGAGTTACACTGCTCACTGATCACTATCCATGCACACTGAGTTACACTGCTCACTGATCACTGTCCATGCACACTGAGCTACACTGCTCACTGATCACTGTCCATGCACACTGAGTTACACTGCTCACTGATCACTGTCCATGCACACTGAGTTACACTGCTGTCTGATCACTGTCCATGCACACTGAGTTACACTGCTCACTGATCACTGTCCATGCACACTGAGCTACACTGCTCACTGATCACTGTCCATGCACACTGAGTTACACTGCTCACTGATCACTGTCCATGCACACTGAGTTACACTGCTCTCTGATCACTGTCCATGCACACTGAGTTACACTGCTCACTGATCACTGTTCATACACACTGAGTTACACTGCTCACTGATCACTGTCCATGCACACTGAGCTACACTGCTCACTGATCACTGTCCATGCACACTGAGTTACACTGCTCACTGATCACTGTCCATGCACACTGAGTTACACTGTTCACTGATCACTGTCCATGCACACTGAGTTACACTGCTCACTGATCACTGTCCATGCACACTGAGCTACACTGCTCACTGATCACTGTCCATGCACACTGAGTTACACTGCTCACTGATCACTGTCCATGCACACTGAGCTACACTGCTCTCTGATCACCGTCCATGCACACTGAGTTACACTGCTCACTGATCACTGTCCATGCACACTGAGCTACACTGCTCACTGATCACTGTCCATGCACACTGAGTTACACTGCTCACTGATCACTGTCCATGCACACTGAGTTACACTGCTCACTCACACTGTCCATGCACACTGAGCTACACTGCTCACTGATCACTGTCCATGCACACTGAGCTACACTGCTCACTCACACTGTCCATGCACACTGAGCTACACTGCTCACTGATCATGTTCATGCACACTGAGTTACACTGCTCACTGATCACTGTCCATGCACACTGAGTTACGCTGTTCACTGATCACTGTCCATGCACACTGAGCTACACTGCTCACTGATCACTGTCCATGCACACTGAGCTACACTGCTCTCTGATCACTGTCCATGCACACTGAGTTACACTGCTCACTGATCACTGTCCATGCACACTGAGCTACACTGCTCACTGATCACTGTCCATGCACACTGAGTTACACTGCTCACTGATCACTGTCCATGCACACTGAGCTACACTGCTCTCTGATCACTGTCCATGCACACTGAGCTACACTGCTCACTGATCACTGTCCATGCACACTGAGTTACACTGCTCACTGATCACTGTCCATGCACACTGAGTTACACTGCTCACTGATCACTGTCCATGCACACTGAGTTACACTGCTCACTGATCACTGTCCATGCACACTGAGCTACACTGCTCACTGATCACTGTCCATGCACACTGAGTTACACTGCTCACTGATCACTGTCCATGCACACTGAGTTACACTGCTCTCTGATCACTGTCCATGCACACTGAGTTACACTGCTCACTGATCACTGTCCATGCACACTGAGCTACACTGCTCACTGATCACTGTCCATGCACACTGAGTTACACTGCTCACTGATCACTGTCCATGCACACTGAGTTACACTGCTCTCTGATCACTGTCCATGCACACTGAGTTACACTGCTCACTGATCACTGTCCATGCACACTGAGTTACACTGCTCACTGATCACTGTCCATGCACACTGAGTTACACTGCTCACTCACACTGTCCATGCACACTGAGTTACACTGCTCACTCACACTGTCCATGCACACTGAGTTACACTGCTCACTGATCACTGTCCATGCACACTGAGCTACACTGCTCACTGATCACTGTCCATGCACAGTGAGATACACTGCTCACTGATCACTGTCCATGCACACTGAGTTACACTGCTCACTGATCACTGTCCATGCACACTGAGTTACACTGCTCACTGATCACTGTCCATGCACACTGAGCTACACTGCTCACTGATCACTGTCCATGCACACTGAGTTACACTGCTCACTGATCACTGTCCATGCACACTGAGTTACACTGCTGTCTGATCACTGTCCATGCACACTGAGTTACACTGCTCACTGATCACTGTCCATGCACACTGAGCTACACTGCTCACTGATCACTGTCCATGCACACTGAGTTACACTGCTCACTGATCACTGTCCATGCACACTGAGTTACACTGCTCTCTGATCACTGTCCATGCACACTGAGTTACACTGCTCACTGATCACTGTTCTTACACACTGAGTTACACTGCTCACTGATCACTGTCCATGCACACTGAGCTACACTGCTCACTGATCACTGTCCATGCACACTGAGTTACACTGCTCACTGATCACCGTCCATGCACACTGAGTTACACTGCTCACTGATCACTGTCCATGCACACTGAGCTACACTGCTCACTGATCACTGTCCATGCACACTGAGTTACACTGCTCACTGATCACTGTCCATGCACACTGAGTTACACTGCTCACTCACACTGTCCATGCACACTGAGCTACACTGCTCACTGATCACTGTCCATGCACACTGAGCTACACTGCTCACTCACACTGTCCATGCACACTGAGCTACACTGCTCACTGATCATGTTCATGCACACTGAGTTACACTGCTCACTGATCACTGTCCATGCACACTGAGTTACGCTGTTCACTGATCACTGTCCATGCACACTGAGCTACACTGCTCACTGATCACTGTCCATGCACACTGAGCTACACTGCTCTCTGATCACTGTCCATGCACACTGAGTTACACTGCTCACTGATCACTGTCCATGCACACTGAGCTACACTGCTCACTGATCACTGTCCATGCACACTGAGTTACACTGCTCACTGATCACTGTCCATGCACACTGAGCTACACTGCTCTCTGATCACTGTCCATGCACACTGAGCTACACTGCTCACTGATCACTGTCCATGCACACTGAGTTACACTGCTCACTGATCACTGTCCATGCACACTGAGTTACACTGCTCACTGATCACTGTCCATGCACACTGAGTTACACTGCTCACTGATCACTGTCCATGCACACTGAGCTACACTGCTCACTGATCACTGTCCATGCACACTGAGTTACACTGCTCACTGATCACTGTCCATGCACACTGAGTTACACTGCTCTCTGATCACTGTCCATGCACACTGAGTTACACTGCTCACTGATCACTGTCCATGCACACTGAGCTACACTGCTCACTGATCACTGTCCATGCACACTGAGTTACACTGCTCACTGATCACTGTCCATGCACACTGAGTTACACTGCTCTCTGATCACTGTCCATGCACACTGAGTTACACTGCTCACTGATCACTGTCCATGCACACTGAGGTACACTGCTCACTGATCACTGTCCATGCACACTGAGTTACACTGCTCACTCACACTGTCCATGCACACTGAGTTACACTACTCACTCACACTGTCCATGCACACTGAGTTACACTGCTCACTGATCACTGTCCATGCACACTGAGCTACACTGCTCACTGATCACTGTCCATGCACAGTGAGATACACTGCTCACTGATCACTGTCCATGCACACTGAGTTACACTGCTCACTGATCACTGTCCATGCACACTGAGTTACACTGCTCACTGATCACTGTCCATGCACACTGAGCTACACTGCTCACTGATCACTGTCCATGCACACTGAGTTACACTGCTCACTGATCACTGTCCATGCACACTGAGTTACACTGCTGTCTGATCACTGTCCATGCACACTGAGTTACACTGCTCACTGATCACTGTCCATGCACACTGAGCTACACTGCTCACTGATCACTGTCCATGCACACTGAGTTACACTGCTCACTGATCACTGTCCATGCACACTGAGTTACACTGCTCTCTGATCACTGTCCATGCACACTGAGTTACACTGCTCACTGATCACTGTTCTTACACACTGAGTTACACTGCTCACTGATCACTGTCCATGCACACTGAGCTACACTGCTCACTGATCACTGTCCATGCACACTGAGTTACACTGCTCACTGATCACCGTCCATGCACACTGAGTTACACTGCTCACTGATCACTGTCCATGCACACTGAGCTACACTGCTCACTGATCACTGTCCATGCACACTGAGTTACACTGCTCACTGATCACTGTCCATGCACACTGAGTTACACTGCTCACTCACACTGTCCATGCACACTGAGCTACACTGCTCACTGATCACTGTCCATGCACACTGAGCTACACTGCTCACTCACACTGTCCATGCACACTGAGCTACACTGCTCACTGATCATGTTCATGCACACTGAGTTACACTGCTCACTGATCACTGTCCATGCACACTGAGTTACGCTGTTCACTGATCACTGTCCATGCACACTGAGCTACACTGCTCACTGATCACTGTCCATGCACACTGAGCTACACTGCTCTCTGATCACTGTCCATGCACACTGAGTTACACTGCTCACTGATCACTGTCCATGCACACTGAGCTACACTGCTCACTGATCACTGTCCATGCACACTGAGTTACACTGCTCACTGATCACTGTCCATGCACACTGAGCTACACTGCTCTCTGATCACTGTCCATGCACACTGAGCTACACTGCTCACTGATCACTGTCCATGCACACTGAGTTACACTGCTCACTGATCACTGTCCATGCACACTGAGTTACACTGCTCACTGATCACTGTCCATGCACACTGAGTTACACTGCTCACTGATCACTGTCCATGCACACTGAGCTACACTGCTCACTGATCACTGTCCATGCACACTGAGTTACACTGCTCACTGATCACTGTCCATGCACACTGAGTTACACTGCTCTCTGATCACTGTCCATGCACACTGAGTTACACTGCTCACTGATCACTGTCCATGCACACTGAGCTACACTGCTCACTGATCACTGTCCATGCACACTGAGTTACACTGCTCACTGATCACTGTCCATGCACACTGAGTTACACTGCTCTCTGATCACTGTCCATGCACACTGAGTTACACTGCTCACTGATCACTGTCCATGCACACTGAGGTACACTGCTCACTGATCACTGTCCATGCACACTGAGTTACACTGCTCACTCACACTGTCCATGCACACTGAGTTACACTACTCACTCACACTGTCCATGCACACTGAGTTACACTGCTCACTGATCACTGTCCATGCACACTGAGCTACACTGCTCACTGATCACTGTCCATGCACAGTGAGATACACTGCTCACTGATCACTGTCCATGCACACTGAGTTACACTGCTCACTGATCACTGTCCATGCACACTGAGTTACACTGCTCACTGATCACTATCCATGCACACTGAGTTACACTGCTCACTGATCACTGTCCATGCACACTGAGCTACACTGCTCACTGATCACTGTCCATGCACACTGAGTTACACTGCTCACTGATCACTGTCCATGCACACTGAGTTACACTGCTGTCTGATCACTGTCCATGCACACTGAGTTACACTGCTCACTGATCACTGTCCATGCACACTGAGCTACACTGCTCACTGATCACTGTCCATGCACACTGAGTTACACTGCTCACTGATCACTGTCCATGCACACTGAGTTACACTGCTCTCTGATCACTGTCCATGCACACTGAGTTACACTGCTCACTGATCACTGTTCATACACACTGAGTTACACTGCTCACTGATCACTGTCCATGCACACTGAGCTACACTGCTCACTGATCACTGTCCATGCACACTGAGTTACACTGCTCACTGATCACTGTCCATGCACACTGAGTTACACTGTTCACTGATCACTGTCCATGCACACTGAGTTACACTGCTCACTCACACTGTCCATGCACACTGAGCTACACTGCTCACTGATCACTGTCCATGCACACTGAGTTACACTGCTCACTGATCACTGTCCATGCACACTGAGCTACACTGCTCTCTGATCACCGTCCATGCACACTGAGTTACACTGCTCACTGATCACTGTCCATGCACACTGAGCTACACTGCTCACTGATCACTGTCCATGCACACTGAGTTACACTGCTCACTGATCACTGTCCATGCACACTGAGTTACACTGCTCACTCACACTGTCCATGCACACTGAGCTACACTGCTCACTGATCACTGTCCATGCACACTGAGCTACACTGCTCACTCACACTGTCCATGCACACTGAGCTACACTGCTCACTGATCATGTTCATGCACACTGAGTTACACTGCTCACTGATCACTGTCCATGCACACTGAGTTACGCTGTTCACTGATCACTGTCCATGCACACTGAGCTACACTGCTCACTGATCACTGTCCATGCACACTGAGCTACACTGCTCTCTGATCACTGTCCATGCACACTGAGTTACACTGCTCACTGATCACTGTCCATGCACACTGAGCTACACTGCTCACTGATCACTGTCCATGCACACTGAGTTACACTGCTCACTGATCACTGTCCATGCACACTGAGCTACACTGCTCTCTGATCACTGTCCATGCACACTGAGCTACACTGCTCACTGATCACTGTCCATGCACACTGAGTTACACTGCTCACTGATCACTGTCCATGCACACTGAGTTACACTGCTCACTGATCACTGTCCATGCACACTGAGTTACACTGCTCACTGATCACTGTCCATGCACACTGAGCTACACTGCTCACTGATCACTGTCCATGCACACTGAGTTACACTGCTCACTGATCACTGTCCATGCACACTGAGTTACACTGCTCTCTGATCACTGTCCATGCACACTGAGTTACACTGCTCACTGATCACTGTCCATGCACACTGAGCTACACTGCTCACTGATCACTGTCCATGCACACTGAGTTACACTGCTCACTGATCACTGTCCATGCACACTGAGTTACACTGCTCTCTGATCACTGTCCATGCACACTGAGTTACACTGCTCACTGATCACTGTCCATGCACACTGAGTTACACTGCTCACTGATCACTGTCCATGCACACTGAGTTACACTGCTCACTCACACTGTCCATGCACACTGAGTTACACTGCTCACTCACACTGTCCATGCACACTGAGTTACACTGCTCACTGATCACTGTCCATGCACACTGAGCTACACTGCTCACTGATCACTGTCCATGCACAGTGAGATACACTGCTCACTGATCACTGTCCATGCACACTGAGTTACACTGCTCACTGATCACTGTCCATGCACACTGAGTTACACTGCTCACTGATCACTGTCCATGCACACTGAGCTACACTGCTCACTGATCACTGTCCATGCACACTGAGTTACACTGCTCACTGATCACTGTCCATGCACACTGAGTTACACTGCTGTCTGATCACTGTCCATGCACACTGAGTTACACTGCTCACTGATCACTGTCCATGCACACTGAGCTACACTGCTCACTGATCACTGTCCATGCACACTGAGTTACACTGCTCACTGATCACTGTCCATGCACACTGAGTTACAATGCTCTCTGATCACTGTCCATGCACACTGAGTTACACTGCTCACTGATCACTGTTCTTACACACTGAGTTACACTGCTCACTGATCACTGTCCATGCACACTGAGCTACACTGCTCACTGATCACTGTCCATGCACACTGAGTTACACTGCTCACTGATCACCGTCCATGCACACTGAGTTACACTGCTCACTGATCACTGTCCATGCACACTGAGCTACACTGCTCACTGATCACTGTCCATGCACACTGAGTTACACTGCTCACTGATCACTGTCCATGCACACTGAGTTACACTGCTCACTCACACTGTCCATGCACACTGAGCTACACTGCTCACTGATCACTGTCCATGCACACTGAGCTACACTGCTCACTCACACTGTCCATGCACACTGAGCTACACTGCTCACTGATCATGTTCATGCACACTGAGTTACACTGCTCACTGATCACTGTCCATGCACACTGAGTTACGCTGTTCACTGATCACTGTCCATGCACACTGAGCTACACTGCTCACTGATCACTGTCCATGCACACTGAGCTACACTGCTCTCTGATCACTGTCCATGCACACTGAGTTACACTGCTCACTGATCACTGTCCATGCACACTGAGCTACACTGCTCACTGATCACTGTCCATGCACACTGAGTTACACTGCTCACTGATCACTGTCCATGCACACTGAGCTACACTGCTCTCTGATCACTGTCCATGCACACTGAGCTACACTGCTCACTGATCACTGTCCATGCACACTGAGTTACACTGCTCACTGATCACTGTCCATGCACACTGAGTTACACTGCTCACTGATCACTGTCCATGCACACTGAGTTACACTGCTCACTGATCACTGTCCATGCACACTGAGCTACACTGCTCACTGATCACTGTCCATGCACACTGAGTTACACTGCTCACTGATCACTGTCCATGCACACTGAGTTACACTGCTCTCTGATCACTGTCCATGCACACTGAGTTACACTGCTCACTGATCACTGTCCATGCACACTGAGCTACACTGCTCACTGATCACTGTCCATGCACACTGAGTTACACTGCTCACTGATCACTGTCCATGCACACTGAGTTACACTGCTCTCTGATCACTGTCCATGCACACTGAGTTACACTGCTCACTGATCACTGTCCATGCACACTGAGGTACACTGCTCACTGATCACTGTCCATGCACACTGAGTTACACTGCTCACTCACACTGTCCATGCACACTGAGTTACACTACTCACTCACACTGTCCATGCACACTGAGTTACACTGCTCACTGATCACTGTCCATGCACACTGAGCTACACTGCTCACTGATCACTGTCCATGCACAGTGAGATACACTGCTCACTGATCACTGTCCATGCACACTGAGTTACACTGCTCACTGATCACTGTCCATGCACACTGAGTTACACTGCTCACTGATCACTGTCCATGCACACTGAGCTACACTGCTCACTGATCACTGTCCATGCACACTGAGTTACACTGCTCACTGATCACTGTCCATGCACACTGAGTTACACTGCTGTCTGATCACTGTCCATGCACACTGAGTTACACTGCTCACTGATCAGTGTCCATGCACACTGAGCTACACTGCTCACTGATCACTGTCCATGCACACTGAGTTACACTGCTCACTGATCACTGTCCATGCACACTGAGTTACACTGCTCTCTGATCACTGTCCATGCACACTGAGTTACACTGCTCACTGATCACTGTTCTTACACACTGAGTTACACTGCTCACTGATCACTGTCCATGCACACTGAGCTACACTGCTCACTGATCACTGTCCATGCACACTGAGTTACACTGCTCACTGATCACTGTCCATGCACACTGAGTTACACTGCTCACTGATCACTGTCCATGCACACTGAGCTACACTGCTCTCTGATCACCGTCCATGCACACTGAGTTACACTGCTCACTGATCACTGTCCATGCACACTGAGCTACACTGCTCACTGATCACTGTCCATGCACACTGAGTTACACTGCTCACTGATCACTGTCCATGCACACTGAGTTACACTGCTCACTCACACTGTCCATGCACACTGAGCTACACTGCTCACTGATCACTGTCCATGCACACTGAGCTACACTGCTCACTCACACTGTCCATGCACACTGAGCTACACTGCTCACTGATCACTGTCCATGCACACTGAGTTACACTGCTCACTCACACTGTCCATGCACACTGAGTTACGCTGTTCACTGATCACTGTCCATGCACACTGAGCTACACTGCTCACTGATCACTGTCCATGCACTCTGAGCTACACTGCTCTCTGATCACTGTCCATGCACACTGAGTTACACTGCTCACTCACACTGTCCATGCACACTGAGCTACACTGCTCACTGATCACTGTCCATGCACACTGAGTTACACTGCTCACTGATCACTGTCCATGCACACTGAGTTACACTGCTCTCTGATCACTGTCCATGCACACGGAACTACACTGCTCACTGATCACTGTCCATGCACACTGAGTTACACTGCTCACTGATCACTGTCCATGCACACTGAGTTACACTGCTCACTGATCACTGTCCATGCACACTGAGTTACACTGCTCACTGATCACTGTCCATGCACACTGAGTTACACTGCTCACTGATCACTGTCCATGCACACTGAGCTACACTGCTCACTGATCACTGTCCATGCACACTGGGTTACACTGCTCACTGATCACTGTCCATGCACACTGAGTTACACTGTTCTCTGATCACTGTCCATGCACACTGAGTTACACTGCTCACTGATCACTGTCCATGCAGACTGAGGTACACTGCTCACTGATCACTGTCCATGCACACTGAGTTACACTGCTCACTCACACTGTCCATGCACACTGAGTTACACTGCTCACTCACACTGTCCATGCACACTGAGTTACACTGCTCACTGATCACTGTCCATGCACACTGAGCTACACTGCTCACTGATCACTGTCCATGCACAGTGAGCTACACTGCTCACTGATCACTGTCCATGCACACTGAGTTACACTGCTCACTGATCGCTGTCCATGCACACTGAGTTACACTGCTCTCTGATCACTGTCCATGCACACTGAGCTACACTGCTCACTGATCACTGTCCATGCACACTGAGCTACACTGCTCACTGATCATTGTCCATGCACACTGAGCTACACTGCTCACTGATCACTGTCCATGCACACTGAGTTACACTGCTCACTGATCACTCTCCATGCACACTGAGTTACACTGCTCACTGATCACTGTCCATGCACACTGAGCTACACTGCTCACTGATCACTGTCCATGCACACTGAGTTACACTGCTCACTGATCCCTGTCCATGCACACTGAGCTACACTGCTCACTGATCACTGTCCATGCACACTGAGTTACACTGTTCACTGATCACTGTCCATGCACACTGAGCTACACTGCTCACTCACACTGTCCATGCACACTGAGCTACACTGCTCACTCACACTGTCCATGCACACTGAGTTACACTGCTCACTGATCACTGTCCATGCACACTGAGCTACACTGCTCACTGATCACTGTCCATGCACACTGAGCTACACTGCTCACTGATCACTGTCCATGCACACTGAGTTACACTGCTCACTGATCACTGTCCATGCACACTGAGTTACACTGCTCACTGATCACTGTCCATGCACACTGAGTTACACTGCTCTCTGATCACTGTCCATGCACACTGAGTTACACTGCTCACTGATCACTGTTCATACACACTGAGTTACACTGCTCACTGATCACTGTCCATGCACACTGAGCTACACTGCTCACTGATCACTGTCCATGCACACTGAGTTACACTGCTCACTGATCAATGTCCATGCACACTGAGTTACACTGCTCACTGATCACTGTCCATGCACACTGAGTTTCACTGGTCACTGATCACTGTCCATGCACACTGAGTTACACTGTTCACTGATCACTGTCCATGCACACTGAGTTACACTGCTCACTGATCACTGTCCATGCACACTGAGCTACACTGCTCACTGATCACTGTCCATGCACACTGAGTTACACTGCTCACTGATCACTGTCCATGCACACTGAGCTACACTGCTCTCTGATCACCATCCATGCACACTGAGTTACACTGCTCACTGATCACTGTCCATGCACACTGAGCTACACTGCTCACTGATCACTGTCCATGCACACTGAGTTACACTGCTCACTGATCACTGTCCATGCACACTGAGTTACACTGCTCACTCACACTGTCCATGCACGCTGAGCTACACTGCTCACTGATCACTGTCCATGCACACTGAGCTACACTGCTCACTCACACTGTCCATGCACACTGAGCTACACTGCTCACTGATCACTGTTCATGCACACTGAGTTACACTGCTCAGTGATCACTGTCCATGCACACTGAGTTACGCTGTTCACTGATCACTGTCCATGCACACTGAGCTACACTGCTCACTGATCACTGTCCATGCACACTGAGCTACACTGCTCTCTGATCACTGTCCATGCACACTGAGTTACACTGCTCACTCACACTGTCCATGCACACTGAGCTACACTGCTCACTGATCACTGTCCATGCACACTGAGTTACACTGCTCACTGATCACTGTCCATGCACACTGAGTTACACTGCTCTCTGATCACTGTCCATGCACACGGAGCTACACTGCTCACTGATCACTGTCCATGCACACTGAGTTACACTGCTCACTGATCACTGTCCATGCACACTGAGTTACACTGCTCACTGATCACTGTCCATGCACACTGAGTTACACTGCTCACTGTTCACTGTCCATGCACACTGAGCTACACTGCTCACTGATCACTGTCCATGCACACTGAGTTACACTGCTCACTGATCACTGTCCATGCACACTGAGTTACACTGCTCTCTGATCACTGTCCATGCACACTGAGTTACACTGCTCACTGATCACTGTCCATGCACACTGAGCTACAGTGCTCACTGATCACTGTCCATGCACACTGAGTTACACTGCTCACTGATCACTGTCCATGCACACTGAGTTACACTGTTCTCTGATCACTGTCCATGCACACTGAGTTACACTGCTCACTGATCACTGTCCATGCAGACTGAGGTACACTGCTCACTGATCACTGTCCATGCACACTGAGTTACACTGCTCTCTGATCACTGTCCATGCACACTGAGCTACACTGCTCACTGATCACTGTCCATGCACACTGAGCTACACTGCTCACTGATCACTGTCCATGCACACTGAGTTACACTGCTCACTGATCACTGTCCATGCACACTGAGCTACACTGCTCACTGATCACTGTCCATGCACACTGAGTTACACTGCTCACTCACACTGTCCATGCACACTGAGCTACACTGCTCACTGATCACTGTCCATGCACACTGAGTTACACTGCTCTCTGATCACTGTCCATGCACACTGAGTTACACTGCTCACTGATCACTGTCCATGCACACTGAGCTACACTGCTCTCAGTTCTTGCAATGCCTCCATTTTAAAATTCCCATTTATTTCTGCATGGCCTCACCTCCTCGTTATCTCTGTAATCTCCCTCCACCCTCCGAGATTTCTGCGCTCCTCTCGTTCTGGCCTCTTGTGCCTCCCCAATTTAATCTCCCTGCCTTTGGCGGCCGTGCCTTCAGCCTCCTCGTCCCTGATCCCCGGAACGCCTGGCCTCCCTAAATCTCTCTACCTCAGTCTCTCTTCCTGAGGAGATGCTCATTAAAACTTACCTCCTTGGCCAAGCGTTTGGTCGTCCGTCCTAATTATCCCCTTTTGTGGCTCACTGTCAGACTTTTTGTTTGATTTCACGTTAGGACGTTTTACTACATTAAAGGCGCTATATAACTGCAAGTTGTTGTTGTTGCAGGTTGGTGGCTTTCAGTCGATGTATACGGGTGAGGATACGACCAGCACTGTGAAGACTCTCACCAGAAGCACACAGTACAAGTTCAGGGTGAGCTGCTCATTTCACTGAGAAGAGGCCGTTTAGTCCTGGGCAGTTCTTTGGCTCAGGCTACATGAGGCTAAACTTCACAAAGGTAGAGCGTTGCTAGAGTTCCATACCCTGAAGGCGAGCAGAGGTGGCTCAGTGGGTATCACTCTCATCTCGTTGCCAAGAGGTTGTGAGTTGAAACCCCACTCCGGAGCCTTGAGTCCAAAATGCCGCGTGCAGTACTGAGGAGATGCTGCACTGTCAGACTCTGCTGTCTTTCAGGTGAGATACTAAAACAAGGCCTTGCCCGCCTGCTCAGGTGGGCATAAAAGATCCTGCGGCCTCTATTCTGAAAAAAAAACCATGGTGTTCTCCCCAGTTCCAAATATTTATCCCTAAAATATTGACTTGTTAACACATTGCTGTTTGAGAGAGTTTGTTTGCTGCATTTCCTACATTACATTAGTGACTACACTTCAAGAAAGTACTTCATTAGCTGTGAAACACTTTGGGTCTACTCTCAACTCTTTCCCTCCCTCACCTCCCTTTTTGACAGTCCAACATGAGGTGGTTTTTTTTTAGGCAAATAAGATCAGATAAAAATCAATAGCTACACGGTAGGACAGAATCTACAGTAAATGGGAGGGGGGGGGGGTTGCGGGTTTAAGAAAGGTACCATGGTAATCATGGGTGACTTTAATCTTCATGCAGATTGAACAAATCAGACTCGCAAAGGTAGCCTGGAAAATGTGTGCAGGACAATTTCTTAGAGCAGTGAGTTCTAGAGCTTTGGTCCCCTTACTTGAGGAAGGATGTCGTTGTACTGGAGGCAGAACAGAGGGGGGTTCACTAGATTGATTCCAGAGATGCGGGGCTTGTCTTATGAGGAGAGATTGAGCAGTTTAGGCCTATACTCACTAGAGTTTAGAAGGATGAGAGGAGATCTAATTGAGGTGTATAAGATGCTAAAAGTGATGGACAAAGTAGATGTGGAGCAGATGTTTCCCCTTGTGTGGTGTTCTAGAACAAGAGGCCATAGTTTTAGGCTAAGGGGTGGTAGATTTAAATCAGAAATGAGAAGGAATTACTTTTCTCAAAGGGTTGTGAATCTGTAGAATTCACTACCTCAGAGTGCAGTGGATGCCGGGACCCTGAATAAATTTAAGGAGGAGATAGACAGATTTCTAATTAGTAACGGGTTGAAAGGTTATGGGGAGAGGGTGGGAAATTGGAGTTGAGGCTGAAATGAGATCAGCCTTGATCTTATTGAATGGCGGGGCAGACTCGAGGGGCTGAATTGCCTACTCCTGCTCTTAGTTCTTATGTTCTTATGCTTGAAAATCAAGACGTGAATGGAGAGAGGAACTTAAAACAATCACCATCACTAGGGAAAAGGTGCTGGGAAAGTTATTAGACTAAGGCTAACTTGTCTACAGGAATGGATGGCCTGCATCCCAGAGTCTTAAAAGAAGCAGCTGCAGAGATGGTAGATGGATTGATTATAATTTTCCAAAATTCCTTAGAGTCCCAGTGGATTGGAAATAGCAAATGTAACACTTCATTCAAGAATGGAGGGAGATAGAAAGCAGGAAACTAAAGGCTAGTGAGCCTAACATCTGTCATAGGAAAATGGCTAGAATCCATTACTAAGGAGGTTTTAGTAGGATATTCAGAAAATCATAATTTGATCAGACAGAGTCAACATGTATTTTGAAAAAGTAACAATCAAGGTGGATAAAGGTGAACCTGTTGATGTGCTGTACTTGGATTTCCACAAGTAGATAAGGTATCATCTCAAAGGTTATTATACAAGATAAGATTAAATGTTGTAGGGGGTAACATATTAGCATGGGTAAAGGATGGGTTAGTTAACGAGAAACAGAGAGCAGAGATAAATGGAGATACATGTGTCTTTTTTGGGTTGACAAGCTGTAACAAGTGGAGTATTACAGGGATCAGTGCTGGGGCCACAAATATTTACAATCTGCATCAACGATCTGGGTGAAGGGACTGAACGTGTGGTAGCTAAATTTGCCGATGACACCGGGATCGATAGGCAAGTAAAGTTGTCAAGAGGAAGTAGAGAGTCTGCAAAGGGATATAGATAGGTCAAAGGGATATAGGTAGGTCAAAGGGATATAGGTAGGTCAAGTGAGTGGGTAAAAATTTGGCAGATGGAATATAATGTGGGGAAATGTGAACTTGTCCACTTTGGCAGGAAGAATAGAAAAGCAGAATATTATTTAAATGGAGAGAGATTTCAGAACTCGGTGGTACAGAGGGATCTGGGCGTCCTGGTACATGAATCACAAAAAGTGAGTCTGCAGGTACGGCAAGTGATTAGGAAGGCCGGTGGAATGTTGGTGTTTATTGGAAGGGGAATGGAGTGTGGTGTACAGTTTTGGTCTCCTTATTTGTAAAGATATAATTGCTTTAGAAGCAGTTCAGAGAAGGTTCATTTGACTCATTCCTGGGATGAGGGGCTTATCCTATGGAGAAAGGTTGAACAGGTTGGGCCTCTATCCATTGGAGTTTAGAAGATTGAGGGGCGATCTTATTGAAACATAACAAGATCTTGAGGGGACTTGAAAGGGTGGATCCTAGGAGGATGTTTCCTCTTGTGGAGGAGGCTAGAATTAGAGGGCACAGTCACCATTTAAGACTGAGATGAGGACAATTTTTTTTCTCTCAGAGGGTAGTTAATATGTGGAATTCTCTTTCCCAGAAAGTACTGGAGGCTGGGTCATTGAATTTATTCAAGGCCGAGTTGGACAGATATTCGATAGACAAGGGAGGCAAAGGTTATATGAACAGATGGCAAATTAGGACCACAAGCAGATCAACCATGATCTTATTGAATGGCAAGGCAGGCTTGAAGGGCTGAATGTCCTACTCCTGCTCCTAAATCCTATGTACCTAAAAGTGGCCTTCTAAATGTCTTCAAAGCACCTCGGTTTCTTACCATCAGTCTCTGCCCCTCTTTGCAGGTGATAAAAGCGTTCGATTGGGTGAGCAAAGAGGAACTAGTTCATGTGCCGGGGTGAGGGGAGAGTCCAGAACAAGGAGGCAGATCCTTAAATTCGAGCTAGGCTGTTCAGGGGCTGATATCACGAAGCACTTTCACACAAAGGGGAGTGTGAAGGGCAGTCATGATCAGATTGAATGTTGGATCAGTCGTGATCAGATTGAATGTTGGATTAGGCCTCAAGGAGCTGAATGGCCTCCTTCTATAAAAACAAAAAACTGCAGATGCTGGAAATCCAAAACAGAAACAGAAATACCTGGAAAAACTCAGCAGGTCTGGCGGTATTGGCAAAGAAGAGCAAAGTTGACGTTTCGAGTCCTCATGACCCTTCAACAGAACTAAGTAGAAATAGGAAAGGGGTGAAATATAAGCTGGTTTAAAAGGTTGGTGGGGCAGGGGCGGGGGGGGGGGTGGGTGGGGGGTGGGGAGAAGTGGGGTGGGGTGGTTGTTGGGACAAGGAAGCAGGAGGAGGAGATAACGAAAAGATGTCACAGACAGAAGAACAAAGAGGTGTTGAAGGTGGTGATATTATCTAAAAGAATGTGCTAATTAAGAATGGATAGCAGGACACGCAAGGTACAGGTAGCTCTAGTGGGGGTGGTGAAATAAACAATGGGTGGAATACATTTAAAAATAATGGAAATAGGTGGGAAAAAAATCTATATAAATTATTGGAAAAACAAAAGGAAGGGGGAAGAAACGGAAAGGGGGTGGGGATGGGGGAGGGAGCTCAAGACCTAAAGTTGTTGAACTCAATATTCAGTCCGGAAGGCTGTAAAGTGCCTAGTCGGAAGATGAGGTGTTGTTCCTCCAGTTTGCGTTGGGCTTCACTGGAACAATGCAGCAGGCCAAGGACAGACATGTGGGCAAGAGAGCAGGGTGGAGTGTTAAAATGGCAAGCGACAGGGAGGTTTGGGTCATTCTTGCGGACAGACCGAAGGTGTTCTGCAAATCGGTCACCCAGTCTGTGTTTGGTCTCTCCAATGTAGAGGAGACCACATTGGGAGCAACGAATGCAGTAGACTAAGTTGGGGGAAATGCAAGTGAAATGCTGCTTATCCCACCCCCACCAGAGCTGTACCTTGCTTGTCCTGCGCTCCACTCTTAATTAGCACATTCTTTTAGATAATATCACCACCTTCAACACCTCTTTATTCTTTTGTCTGTGACATCTTTTGGTTATCTCCACCTATCACTGCTTGCTTGTCCCAACCAGCCCCCCCCCACCCCCCCCTCAAACAAGCTTATATTTCACCCCTTTCCTATGTTTACTTAGCTCTGTTGAAGGGTCATGAGGACTCGAAACGTCAACTGTGCTCTTCTCCGCCGATGCTGCCAGATCTACTGAGTATTTCCAGGTATTTCTGTTTCTGTTTTGGCCTCCTGTTCCTGATGTAACACCGAGCCAAAGACCAAGCCGCAAACCCCAAGAGGCATAATTACAGTCTGGTGCAAAACTACCTTTAATAGGTTTTATCTCAGTGTCAGATTTTATACTGTGACCAGGTCCTGCTTGCAGACAAAAGCACAATTCTCCATTTTGTGTGTGTGTGTTGTTTGTGTGTCTGTGTCTGTGTCTGTGTTTGTGTGTGTGTGTGTGTGTGTGTGTGTGTCTGTGTGTGTGTGTGTCTGTGTCTGTCTGTGTGTGTCTGTGTGTGTATGTGTGTGTGTGTGTCTGTGTGTGTGTGTGTATGTGTCTGTGTTTGTGTGTGTGTGTGTGTGTGTGTGTGTATGTGTGTGTCTGTGTGTGTGTGTGTGTGTGTGTGTATGTGTCTGTGTGTGTGTGTGTGTGTGTGTGTGTGTGTGTGTGTGTGTGTCTGTGTCTGTGTGTGTGTGTGTATGTGTCTGTGTTTGTGTGTGTGTGTGTGTGTGTGTGTGTCTGTGTGTGTGTGTGTGTGTGTGTATGTGTGTGTCTGTGTCTGTGTTTGTGTGTGTGTGTGTGTCTGTGTCTGTGTCTGTGTGTGTGTCTGTGTGTGTATGTGTGTGTGTGTGTCTGAGTGTGTGTGTGTATGTGTCTGTGTTTTGTGTGTGTGTGTGTGTGTGTGTGTGTGTCTGTGTGTGTGTGTGTCTGTGTCTGTCTGTGTGTGTGTCTGTGTGTGTATGTGTGTGTGTGTGTCTGTGTGTGTGTGTGTATGTGTGTGTCTGTGTCTGTGTTTGTGTGTGTGTGTGTGTGTGTGTCTATGTGTGTCTGTGTCTGTGTGTCTGTGTGTGTGTCTGTCTGTATGTATGTGTGTGTGTGTCTGTGTGTGTGTGTCTGTGTGTGTGTGTGTGTGTGTCTGTGTGTGTGTGTGTGTGTGTGTGTGTCTGTGCGTATGTGTCTGTGTGTGTGTGTCTGTGTGTGTGTGTGTGTCTGTGTGTGTGTGTGTGTGTGTGTGTGTGTGTCTGTGTGTGTCTGTCTGTGTCTGTGTGTGTGTCTGTGTGTGTCTCTGTGTGTTTGTGTGTGAAGAAGTATGTGAGATCTTGGGAAACCACTGCGGTACTTTCATGGACCAATCTAATGGAAGTCCGTGATCATCAATGCCCCCCTAGAGCATGGGACCTGAAGGAGGAGGAGGAGGTTGAGGCATATGTTGGGTTGTTGTGACGTGTCTGCTTCTTTTCCCAGCTGATAGCTTCCAACACAGAAGGCAGCAGCAGTCCCAGCGAAGTGCTTGTGTGTATCACCAATCCTGACCAACCGGGACCTCCATCCACGCCTTACATCATTGGCCAGCCGCTATCTCACAGCCTTCATCTGAAGTGGGGTACGTCCATACCTCCCCATCTATCCTTCTGCAGTGCTCTTTGTGTTGTCGAGTAATCTGTCTGCTTGTTCCATGCCATCTGGCCAGCATGAGCCCAGGTTGGAATCAGACAGCACAGAAGGAGGCCATTCAGCCCATTGCTCTTCAATAGACCCATCCAATAAATCCAATGCTCCCATCTCTTTCCGCATAGACCTACATTTTTCTTTCCCCTTTCAAGTGTTTTTCCAATTCCCCTTTGAAAGTTTATGTTGAATCTGCATTCCCGATCTCTACAACTTAATGCGTTTATTTGCTAATTATCTTAAATGTCTGTCCTCTGCTTTCTGACCTTCCTGCCACTGGAAGTAGTTCTCCCGCTATTTACACTATCGAAACCCCTCCTTTCAATTTGCAACACCTCGATTAAATTTCCCCTGTAACTTTCTCTTTTGTCTTTGAAGAGTAATCCCAGTTTCTCCAGTCCCTCTACCTAAGTGAAGTCCCTCATTCCGCAATAGGGGTGTCCAAGATTGCAGCCAATACAGTGACCCCTAAGCTCCTGTTCAGAAACTCCCCCACCTCCTTGCCTTCATGCCCGATGCCTCTAGGTACAAAACCAACTCGTTTTACTTGTTTTTTCCATTACACGGGGGGTATGGCACAGAATCAAGGCCATTCAGTCCAACTGGTCTATGCTGGTGTTTGTACTACACATGAGCTTCCTCTCACTCGAAGTGCCTCTTCCCAACTTGCCTCCCAAATCTCTCCCGTCCCTTTGGCCAGGATTTTCCCGTCGGCGAGCCGGGGGGGGGGGGGGGGGGGGGGGGGGGGGGGGGGGGGGGGCGGAACTCCCGACATCACCGCGCCCCATTTAAATGATCAGGTAGGCAGGGGCGCAGTAAAATCAGCTGTATGCCCATTGAGGCCATTGGCAGAGTCATTGAAGTCATTAACGGACCTGCCCGTTAGCGGACAGGCTGGGAGACCCGGCGGGCATTAGAAAAAACATCAAACCTCATCCACCAGCGGGATGAGGCTTCATGTAGCTTTTTAAAAATTTAATTAAAGTGTTTTTAAAAGTGATGGACATGTCCCAATTCATGTAACGGTGTCACATGGGGAGACATGTCACGGAATGTTTTCTTCTATTTTTAATATTTTTTTACAGCAGAACCGATCTCCCTGAGGCTGCACTTAGCCTCAGGGAGATGAGTGCACTCTATTGTGTGCATGAGTGAAACAGCGCACAATTGGGTTTAGGGATAACCCCCCCCCCCCCCTCCCCCCCCCACCCGCATAGGGAGTGCATAGCGCTTCTGTGCAGATGTCACGCTAGGTGGGCCAATTGGCCCGCCCACGTAAAATGGCGCCACATCCCCAATCGGGGGTGCCGATCGAAGGCAGGTCTTCACACGCCCACTCTTCAATTTCTGCCCCCAACAGGGGGAAGGGGGGAAATCCTGGCCTATGTGTACCCATCAAGCCTCACTACAAATCCACCAATATTCTCTGCTTCAATCAGTCCACATTTTCACATTTCACTGTAAAGAAATTCCTTTTAAGATTCCTTACTCGATTTATCTTGTATTCGTGCCCTCCCTGTTCTGGACTCCTTCCCCACAAGTGGATACATTTCTACGCCTACCCTATCACATCCCTTCATGATTTTAAAGACTTCTATCAGATTTCCTCTTGGTTTTCAGGTTTTGCTCGCTGACCTACATTAGCTTCTGGTCCAGCAGTGCCTCAATTTTAAAACTCTCATTTTTTTATTCAAATCCCTCTATAAACTTGCCCCTTCCCTGTCTCTCTAATCTCCTCAGGCCCTAGAACCATCTGGGATCTCTGCACTCCACCAGTTCTGGCCCCTTGTGCATCCCCCATACTACTCACTCCACCATTGGCGATCATGCCTTCAGCTGCCTGGGACTAAACTCTGGAATTCCCTCCCTAAACCTCTCTGCCTCTCTCCCCTCCTTTAAGATGCTTCTTAAAACCTACCTGTTTGACTAAGCTTTTGGTTGCCTTCACCTCATATGTTCTTCCAGGGCTCAGTGTCAAACTTTGTTTGACTTATGCCCTCGTGAAGCACATCGAGATGCTCTACTACATTAAAGACACTATATAAATGCATGTCGTTGTTGTAAAGAGATCCATCATTAAATGTTTATCTAACACAATCTCCAATGTTTACAGACCCCCCAGAAGACAATGGTGGATCAGAAATTCTCAAGTATCTGCTGGAGATTTCTGAGGGGAGTTCTGAGGGTAAGTTTCATCAGCGGCAATCTTTTATTTTCCCTCACTTTTTTAACCATCCCCTTTCCTGATGGCGTTGCACATTCCCAGGAGATTGGACTCTGTGAACCCTCCAGGAAACCTGCCCATGTAAAAGCCCAGACAGAATAACCGCAGGTCACTTAACGCAGATGCAGTATGTTAGGAACACCTGCCTTCATGTGGCGCCATTCCCAGATAAAGCATGTTGGGAACGTGGGACTGAGATGAGGAGAAGTTCCTTCAATCAGACCATTGTGAATCTTTGGAATTCCCTACCCCAGAGGGGGCTGTGGATGCTCAGTCAGTGACTACGTTCAAGACTGAAATCGATAGTTGGGCACAAAGGGAATCACACAGATAGAGTGGGAAAGTGGAGGGTTTTTTTTATTAGTTCATGGGATGTGGGTGTCACTGGCTTTTTATTGCCCCATTCCTAATGGCCCTTGTTTATGCAACTGACTCTATGGGTCTGGAGTCACATGTAGGCCAGACCAGGTAAGGATGGTAAGATTCCCTTCAAGATGGGCTTTTATGACAATTAGCAAGGGTTTCATGGTCCTTTCAATCCCATGATATGGCAATTTAATGCCATGGTGGGATTTGAACCTGGGTCTCCCTGGAATACTACTCCAATGACAATACCACTATGTCACCGCCTCCCATTGAAGTTGAAGTAGAAGATCAGCCAATGAATGGTGGAGCATGTTCGAGGGGCTGAACAGCCTTACCCCTACTCCTATTTCTTCTGTAACGCCTGGCTCCAAACCCCTTCATTCCCAAGTGCAGTGTGTTGGGAACAGCCACCCCACATTCCAACATCCCCAAGCCCAGTGGGCAGAATTTTACACTTGTCCCCCCCACCGGTGGGTTTGTACGTGGAGAGCGAGCGTAAAAATTGTCCGATGGCCTTCTTGACGGATTCCCTCCCGCCCTGACTCCTCTGCGATTTTGCTCTGGGATGGGCGAAGCCTTTCCCTCCTCTGCCACCATTGAGACCCTTAAGTGGCCAATTATTAACCACTTAAGGGCTGTTTCCTTGCCAGCCTTAATTTTCAGGCCGGGTGGGAGGAATTCCTGGGCATGAGAGAAGCCCCAAAATAAATCTGGTTCAGGCACCAGGCAGGAAGGGGCAGGAGTGGCGCTTCCATTAGTAGCCCCTTTATAACCTCGGACCCCCACCCCCCCTTTTAAGGGGTAACTGCAGGACCACCCTCCTCACCACATCCCCCCTGACCGGCATCTCCCCCAATTCCCCACTTCCTACCCCACCCCACACCCCCTCACCACCAACCCCCCCCCCCCCCCCCCCCCAACCCCCATCCCCCCCCCCCCGCCCCCCCACCCCCGGCCTCCTTTAGCCTCCCCTACCCTCTCCACCTTGAGACCCCCAAAACTCACCTGTTGCTGGAACCCCAGACTTGGCTCTGGGAACTGCTTGCAGTCCCAGTCCTGGCCACCGCATCTTCAGGCGCTGCACGGACTAAAGAGAGCTGTCGGCCAATCAGATTGACTCTAAGGCGGGACTTCCTCCCGAGTGACGGGGGGAGGGGAAGTCCCTTCCCTGCCAATGAACGTTTGTTGTTCGGTGAAATGGCTGTGGGGCAGGCAGTGTTGTTGGGATTGCGTACCCTGCCGACTCTTCGGATAGGGAAATCCCGCCATCCTAAAAGTCCTGGCCGGCATGTTGAGAATGCCCGGTCCCATATCCTGATAGTCCCAACAAATACAGAGTATTGGGAATAGCAGGCTTCAAATCCAGGCATCCCCAGCTAGAGTGTATTGGGTTTGACCCCTAAGAGTAACCCTCAGATGAGGTACCATTTGGGTCCTAATTCCTCACAAAGCTTTATGAATAACACTGGCCTGCACAATACCTCGGGCCAGGGACAGTACTGAGTGCTTGACCCTTGTGTTTGTGCATTGTAGCTGCTTTGAGTTGGTTTGCAACATTCAGCATTGAAATGAAATGTCAGTGGTGTCTGAATCACAGAATGACAGAATTGTTACAATGCAAAAGGAGGCCATTCAGCCCATCATGTCTGCACTGACTCTCTGAATGAGCATTTCGCCTCGTGCCATTCTCCTGCTTCCTCCCAGTAGCCCTGCACATTGTTTCTTTTAAAATAATCACCTAATTCCCTCTTGAAAGCCTCGATTGAATCTACCTCCACCACACTGTCAGGTGATGCATTCCTGACCCTGTCCGCTCGCTGTGTGTAAAAAGTTTTTTCTCATATTGTTTTTGCTTCTTTTACTAATTACCTTAATTCTGTGCACTCTAATTCTCAATCCTTCTGCCAATGGGGTGAGTTTCTCCCTATCTACTCTGTCCAGGCCCCTCCTCTTGCTCCTCTTCTCTCCAAGGAAAAGAGTCCCAACTTTTCCAATCTACCTTCATAACTGAAGTTTCGTATCCCTGGAATCATTCTCGTGAACTCCTTCTGCACTCTCTCCACATCCTCCCTAAAAAGTGGTGCCCAAAACTGTACACAGAACTCCAGCTGAGGTCTAACCAGTGTCTTATACAAGCTCAACATAACTTCCTTGCTCCTGTATTCTATGCCCCTCTTAATAAAGCCTTGGATACTATATGCTTTATTAACTGCTCTCTCAACCTGTCCTGCCACCTTCTATGACTTATACACAAATACAGACAGATCCTTCTGTTCATGCACCCCCTATAGAGTTGTACTCTTTATTTTATATTGTCTCTCCATGTTTTTCTTGCCAAAATGTATGAACTCTCATTTCTACACATTGAACTTCACCTGCCACCTATCCACCAACTTTTCTATGTCCTTTTGAAGTTCCAACACTGTCCTCACACTTTACAATGCTTCCAAGTTTTGTATCATCTGCAAATTTTGAATTTTTTTCCCTGTACACCAAGCTCTAGATCAATTATATATATTGGAAAAGAAAGAGTCCCAACATTGACCCCTGGGGAACTCCACTACAAACCTTCCTCCAACCTGAGAAACATCCATTACCCATTACACCCTTGTTTCCTGTCACTCAGCCAATTTCATATCCATGTTGCTACTGTCACTTTTATTCCATGAATTACTATTTTCCTCACATGTCTGTTGTGTGGCTCTGTGCCAAATGTGTTTTGGAAGTCCATGTACACCACATCAACAACATGGCCCTCATCAACCCTCTGTTACCTCTTCAAAAAACATGATTTTCCCTTAAGAATCGTCCATTCACTCACATTTGTCCATGTGACAATTAATTTCTGTCCCAAATTATAGTTTCTAGAAGTTGCCCCACAACCGAAGTTAAACTGGTCTGTAGTTGCTGGGCTTATCCTTACCCACTTTTTGAACAAGGGTGCAATGTTCCAGCGCTCTGGCGCCTCCCCTGAATCTAAGGAAGATTGGAAAGTTATGGCCAGTGCCTCCGCAATTTCTACTCTCCCTTCCCTCAGTTTCCTTGAATGCATCTCATCCGGTCCCGGTGTCTTTTATCAACTTTAAAGTTCAGAAGGCCTATCCGATACCTCCTCTCTATCAGTTTAAAACTTCTCTAGTGGTTGAATTTTCCCCTTTTTCACCGTGGCCTGGGTAGCGTCTTCTCCCTCGGTAAAGACATTCATTTAATATCTCAGCCATGCCCCCTGCCTCCCGAGGTAAATCCCCTTTTTGGTCCCTAGTCAGCCCCGCTCCTCCTTTTACAAACCTTTTACCATTAATCTGCCTGTAGAAGACTTTGGCATCTCCTTTTATGTTAGCTGCCAGCCTCTTTTCATGCTCTGCCTTTGCTTCTCTTATTTGCTTTTTCCCCTCCCCCTCTGAACCTTCTACACGCAGCCTGGTTCTCAGTTGTATTTTCTACCTGGCGCCTGTCGTAAGCACATCTTTTTTCTTCTTTATCTTAATTTCTACCACTGGTGATTCGAAGAGGCCTCGTCCTACAGTGTTGAGTCTTTCTTTCAATATCCTTTCACAGGAAGCCAATGGGAGGTGGTGTACAGCGGATCAGCCAATGAGACCGTCTGCCATGAGCTGAAGCCAGGCACTTTGTACAGGTTCAGGGTCTGCTGTATCAGCACTGGGGGCCACAGTCAGGTACAACAACAACTTGCATTTATATAACACCTTTAATGTCGGAAGCGCTTCCCAAGGCAACGTCGTAGGAGCGTTACCAAATTAACTTTGGCACGAAGAAGATATTAAGTCAGGTGACCAAAAACACTTAACCGAAGAGGTAGGCTTTAAGAAAGACAGAAGGGGAGGTGGAGAGGTTTAGGGATGGAAATTCCAGAGATTATGGCCCAGGCAGCTTGAAGGCACAGCCACTAATGGTGGAGCGGTGGAAACTGGAGGGTTTGAAAAATTGGAGGGGTGCAGGGATCTCAGGGGTGACATTGCTTTCCTAAACTGTGGCCATGAATAGTTTTGCGGCCCTGATACCTTTAAGCAGTCTCGTGGAGATTGAAGGCCGCAGAGTTCCTCTTGAGATTTTTCCTCTCCATTGCTCTACCCGTGAAATCCCATGGAGCATCTCTGCGGAATTTCTTCGTCAAAGATGAGCACTGGGCCCCAGGAGGATGGGAAGAGAGTGTTACTATCATGTTGCTGCTTGCTGTCCCTGGTACATCTTGTTCAGACAGGTAGCAGGTGGGGTCAGAACTGGTTTTGACTTTTGTGGTGCTGCATAGGGTGGGAAGCCCTCTGACTCTCTCTCTCCCTGGGCTAAAAGCGCGATATGTGGTGACTTGGTTGCTGAATTCAACATGTAAGTGAAAACAATGAATACATTTCTACAGTGCCCTTTATAACCTCGGGGCATCCCCAAGTGCCTTACAGCCTATGAATTACTTCTCGAAGTGTCAGCGCTGTTGCAATGTGCAGAGCACGACAGACAAATTGCTGTTCGTGGGATCTTGCTGTGTGCAGTGAGGCAATCACCAGGTAACCGGCCCTTTTCAACAACGTTAGCTGGGACCCAGGGCACCGGGGGGGAAACGCCCTTCAAGATAATGTCGTGGCGTCTTTTAGACCCAGCTGTGAGGGAAGATGACACCCCAGTTTCACTCGGGGTGTGGGCATTTGTTGGGCGAGGCTGGCATTTGTTGCCCATCCCTGGTCGCTTGTGAGAAGGTGGTGATGAACTGTTGCCTCTCTTTCCATTAAACGTCTACAGTCTGTGTGCTGGAGGTGGTAGCTGCAGTGCTGTTAGGGAGGGAGTTCCAGGGTTTCCAGCCAGTGAGAGTACGGGGCCCCATGGCTCCCACCCTTACCTCCCCACGCCACCCCCCCCACCCCCCCACCGCCCCCACGACTACAAGGGCCGCAGCAATTTGACGCAGGGAGCAGCGTTAATTTCTAAAGGCGAGAATTCCAGCCCTCTGTCTGGAGGAAGTGCCGCATGAGAGAGCCAATCGGACGACCGGCAGCCCCGGTCATCTCAGCACCACCAGCCGGGAGTGGTGCCCAGCGGCTGGGCCAACGGCCGATGCCAGCGAAGAGGAGCCTGGCGTATCGCCGGAGAGCGAGGCTCGCGGGCCCCAGTCAGCGAGGTGGGGAGCCTGGTTTGGGAGGGACCAGGCGGGAGGGTAAAGAAGGGGGAGTATGACCTTGGAGTGGGTGGGGGGGAGAGCATGAGGGTACCTCCGATTGGCCCAAATGAATGTTCCTCCACCCCGCACCCCCCACCCACCGATGCCCCCCCCAACCCCCCACCCCCCCACCCCCCCTACCCACCATCACACCCCTGACCCTTGCCTGACACTGTCCGCGCAGCTAAAGCCGCTGACCATGGATTAACTACCAGCTGGGGAGGCATGAGGCCCGTTAAGTGGCCATTTATTGGCCTGTTAAAGGCCTGAACAGGCCAAGGGCCGGAGTATCTTCCGACCTCTCCCAGAAAAATATCAGACAGACAGGTCAGGGCTGGGCAGGTAGGCAGTGGGCAGGCCCACCCGCTGCATTTTACTAGCCTCCCGTCTTCAGTCCCAACGGCGGGGTGTGGGGTGGGGTGGGGGGGGTGGGGGGGTGCTGGGGGGAGGTAAAATCTAGCCCAATATCCCGTACCATGTGACTCGGGTAACTAGTCAAGCATCAACTGGCCTGTTTCACTGGAGAAATTAGCATGTGCCTCACACAAGGGTAGCATTTCTCAAAATCCTCGTGCCAGCCACATCCCCAAATGGCATTCAGCCTCTGCTGATGACTGTTCAGTAAAACATCTGCTGATGATTTTGTCTGTAAATAATTTAAAGCAGCTCACTAATAGCCTCATCAGTACAGATTCATTTCATTCCAAACTGCGAAACTGCACTCCCCACTGAATTGGAAAAGAAAAGTGACGACCGGTCATTCCAATAGGCACCGTTGTACAGGCTTACATCGCCTAATTTACAGCACAGAAACAGGCCATTCAGCCTGATGATCTCTGCTGGCGTTTATGCTTTCGACACTCCTCTCTAAGTCTACCCAGCGTACCCTTCTCGTCCTTTCTGCCTCGTGGTCTATCTGGGGCAAAAGTTTCGGAAAATTCTCAACTCCACATACTGAACTCAGGAGAAAGTGCCCCAAATGGTCAAAAGTTTGTTGCTGCGGGGTTGAGGGGGGGGTGGTGGAGGGAGGGTGGCGGGGTTAGGGGGGCCGGGGGGGTGGGGGGGTGTGGGGGGAAGGGTGGTGGGGGTGGGTGTAAACTGGATTTGGGCCCACGACCTCCAGAGAGAATTCGGAAGGAGCCACAGAGGCTGCCGGCTGCGGAAGCGGGCTATTGAAAAGGCTCGCCTTGGTTCTTCGGAACTTAAGCCCAGTTGTTCAACAAAAAAAAAAACAGTAAAACAAAAAATAGCCCTCGAGCCCTCACCCCCTAACACCCCTAAAACACCCCCCCCCCACCCCCCCCACCACCCACCCCACACACTTCCCATGCTCCATCCATGCCCCCACCCACCCCATGTCCCCTCACACCCTCCATGCCAACTCACCCAGTATCCACCATGGACAGACTTCAGGAGCCGTGGTGAGATGAAATAAAATGAAGCTCTACGGACTTCAGTATAATAAAATAAAAACTCTCATTGATAGAAGTCATTTAATAAGTACATTTAAATCCCTTGAATTACTTCAAGGGTCAATTTACAGATTCCCCACTGTAACAGCGATCCAATCCTATAATGATAATCTTCAGGTTTATGTCAACCACCAGCTACTAAAATTCCAAGCACTGATTATTTTACAACTGCAAACTGCTTTTTTTTTTTCAAAATTTAAAGATGGCTCGATTGTTCCACAGACCTTGCCAATTTTGCATAAATTCATTTCCACTCTTAACAACCCCCAAGGGTACTTGACCTCTTCCAAAGGGTACTTGACCTCTCCCAAAAGCATAGGAACACAGGACTTAGGAGCAGGAGGAGGCCATTCAGCCCTTGTTGCCTGCGCAGCCGTACAGTAAGATCATGGCTGATCTGGTTGTGGTCTTTGATCCACTTTGCCATCTGCCCCCTTAACCCTTGAACCCCTTGTCAATCAAAAATCTGTCTAACTCGGCCTTGTATAAATTCAATGACCCGGCCTCCACTGCTCTCTGAGGAAGAGAATTCCACAGACTAACAACCCTCTGGGAGAAAAAAATTCTCCTCGTCACCATCTTAAACGGCAGATCTCTTATTTTTAAACTGTGTGCCCTAGTTCTAGAGTCTCCCGCAAGTGAAAATATGATCCCGGTATCTACTTCTAACAAACCTCAGAAGGTTTTGAACTTTGTCTCCATTGTCTGAAGCCCATGAGTCATGTTTTCATGGAAATCCCTGAGGTGAAATTGCTTCAGTTTGACCAGCTGCACTTTCACATGTGCTGCTGCCTCTGTGAACTGAGGGTGTGTGAGAAACACCCTGCCCCTGAGTGCTGGGCTTGGGGGGTGGGGGGGTGGTGGTGGCTGGGGGGGTTATCAGGACTTCCAGTTTCCGGGCTCCAACGCCATTTGGGCTAAAGCTCGGAGTCCTTCCGGCGTTATGTAAATTCAGGCCCTAGTTTCCACTTCAATGTATCTATGCGATTCACCTTAACCACTCCTTGTGGTAGTGAGTTCCACATTCTCACCACTCCCTGGGTCAATAGGTTTCTCTGGAATTCCTCATTGGACTTATTAATGACCATCTTACATTTATGGTCCCTGTTTCTGGTCTCCTCCCCAAGTGAACGCATCTTCTCTATGACTGCCCTATCAAGCACCTGCATAACTGTGAAGACCACTATCAGCTCACTCCTCAGCATTCTGTCTTCTAGAGTAAAGACTCCCAGCCTGTCCTGTCTTTCCTGTGAAGTATACCGTCTCAGTTCTGGTACTATCCTTGTCAATCATTTTTACATGTTTCCCGGCACCTCTACGTCATTTGCTGTAGCACGGAGATTGAAACCGTTCACAATACTCCCGAGTGTGGCCTAACCAATGTTCTACCGAAGTTTATCACAACTTCTCTGCTTGTCGTTGTTTGTTCTCTCTTGCAATGAGCAACGCTGCTTGGTTTGTGATTTTTTTTTTTAAATAGAATTTCACTGAGTATTCACGTCAGCCCGGCTGACCTCTCCCAGCTTTGCTGATGGTGATGGTGAGCTGGACTGTTTTACACTGGCAGCAGCCCGGCTCGCTGCATTGCTATGTACCAGGCACTCTCACATGGCTGTCCTCCAGATCAGTCAAGGACATACAGGCTGAACGTTTCACCAAGGCAGGTGGTGGAAGATATCACTTCAGCGTATTACCCGAGCGTTATATGGCATTTGACGTGTTTCAGGTGCCAATGGTGATGTAACCCCCGAAACTGGGATATTTAGGTCATCAGTTTGCACCCAAAATACAAAAACCAAATGTGTTTCTAGATAATAGTGAGGGGAGAATGTTTAAAACACCGTGGTCTTTTCCACTTCACTTCAGAGGAACTGTCTTAAGGGAGGTGATGTGTCACTGAATTGGAATTATAGTAAACTGGGCAAACAGACCGATTTCAGTAAAAGGCACATCCTGCAGTTAATGAAAAGCTAATTGCTGATTCTGAGGGAAGCTGTAAATGCTTGTTCTCTTCGGGCGATACTTGATTATAGAGGTCAGATTAAAAACCAGCTGGGATTGACTGTCTTCCTGCTTTCCATGGGATGTAGGCATTGCTGGCAAGGCCAGCATTTGTTGCCCATCCCTAATTGCCCTTGAACTGAGTGCCTTGCTTGGCCATTTCAGAGGGTGGCTAAGAGTCAGCCACATTCCTGTGGGTCTGGAGTCACACGCTGGCCAGACCAGGTAAGGCTGGCAGATTTAGGGCTTTTACAACATTCGACGCTGATGGTGATTCAATGCGTTCAGTTAATTGAATTGAAATTCCACCAGTTGCCAAGGTGAGGTTTGAACCCATGGCCTTAGGGCATTAGCTTGGGCCGCTGGATTACTTGTCCAGTGACATTACCACTGTGCCACCATCTGTCCCTATTCTTCCTCGTTCTTTAAACGTTACTTCCTCATTGGTCGGTTCTGTACCTGTTGAGATGGGCTTGGTAGCAGTGTTATGAAAGTTGCACATGATTCAGTGTGAATCAAGTGCGACCGGTGCCCTGGGATCCCCTGTAGACAGACTGACACGGAGACAGACACAACACAACAACAACTTATATTTATATAGCACCCTTAACCTAATGAAATGTCCCAAGGCGCTTCACAGGAGCATTGTGAAACAAAGTATGACTCCGAGCCCCATGAGGTGTTGAGGCAGATAACTAAAAGCTTTGTTAAAGAGTCAGGATTTAAGAAATATCTTAAAGGAGGGAAAAGAGGTGGAGAGGTGATGGGAGGGAATTCCAGAGATTAGTTTCCATGCAGCCGAAGGCGGGGCCATCAAAGGTGGAGGAAATTAGGAATGCAAAAAAAAAAGGCCAGAATTATAGGAGCGCAGATATTTCAGAGGATTGTGAGGCTGGAGGTTATTACAGAGATGGGGAGGGGGCGAGGCTGTGGAGGGGTTTGTAAACGAGGATGAGACTGGGAGCGCTCGGTCAGTGAGCGCAGTGTGATCGGTGAGTGGGACTTGGTGTGAGTTCGAACCTACACAGTGGATCTTTGGATGAGCTCTAGTTTGTGGATCGTAGACTGTGGGAGGCTGACCAGAGGCACGTTGGAATAGTCGGGTCTAGAGGTAATGGAGGCTGGAATGAGAGTTCCAGCAGCAGATGAGCTGAGATGGGGTGAATTTGGGCAATGTCATGAAGGTGGAAATAGTCGATCTGAGTGATAGCGTGAATATGAGGTTGGAAACTCGTCTCGTGATTAAGTGTGATACCAAGGATGCAAACAGACTGGGGTGAGGGATGGAGTTTGGTGCAGGGTTCGAAAACAATGGTTTCAGTTTTCCCAATATTTCCTTGGAATTTCACTAAGGTGGAAAAATAGGTGTCTCAACAGAAAATGGATACCCAGGCTGATTGACAGGCAGGTAGGTAGATTATAGATACATGGATAGATAAACAGATAGATATACGCATACACATCGACACCCATTTATTCTCCTGTAGCGATATTCTGTAAAATTACCCCCAAAACCCCCTGAAATGTAAATTGAGGGGAGGTTCTTTGGTAAGTAAAGAAGAAACGTCCAAGCTATGAGTTCAGAAGTGTTTGATATTTGAGTAAAGGGTATTCAGTACAGGAGAAGCTGACCCACTGTCAGCTCTAGCCCTGATATAGTTGATGGATTCTTTCCACAGTTTTGCCCCAAGGTAACTGGCTTTGTCTTCTCTCCCGCTCTCTTTACATGCTGTAGTGCTCAGACAGTCTATCCATTCGCACGCAGAGTATTGCACCCGGCCTGTGTCAACCACCAAGGCTTGTGGGGAAACCGAAACACAAGGAGTTCCAGATACAATGGGGTAAGTGTCACAGCTCCTGCATGGACATTGCTGCAGTCAGTGTCTCCTGAGTTATTAAATGGCCAGCTTGCTTTCAGGGTCAAGTATTCTAGTTAATGAACTTACATTTTTTGCAACACCTTTGATGTCTGAGTGCTTCACAGCCAGTTACATACTTGGTAAAGTCTACTCACTGTTCTAATAGGTAATGAGGCAGCCAATCTGTGCACAGCAAGCTCCCACAAACAGCAATTAACATCTGTTAATGACCAGATAACCTGCGATGTGGTGTTGTTGGTTGAGCAATAAACTTTGGTTAGGACAGTGGGGATATGCCCTCGCTCTTCTCTCTGCACTGCCACTTACATCCATCTGAGGGGGCAGGCAGCCCTTCAGTTTGATGTCTGTCTGGAAGATGGTACCTCTGACAGTGCAGCAGTCCCTCAGTACTGGCACTGGGAGTATCAGCCTGGTTAATGTGCTCAAGTCTGTAGGGTGGAATTTAAACCCCAAGTACCTTTGGAGACATGGACACGAGTGTTACTCAGTGAGCCAAGACTGAGGCCTCAAGATGTGAAAATTCCACAATAGAAAATGTCAGGAGGCTGGACAACTGCATTGTTCCTTGATTCAGCTCAAATCCATTTGGTCTGTAGCAAAAGCAGAAACTGCTGGAAATATTCAGCGGGTCAGGTAGCATCTGTGGAGAGGGAAGCTCAGGCTGACCCTCCCAGTGTAATCCTGGGGCGGGGGGGTGGGGGGGTGTTTCAATGTCGGTGATGCCATCGTTTTGATGAAAGGTTAAACTGAGGCCCCCGTCTGCTCCCTCACCATCCAAAGAAGAAGAGGGGACTTCTTCCCGATGCCCTGGACCAAGATTTATCCCTCCGCCCACAGATTATCTGGTAATTATTTCATTGCTGTCTGTGGGAACATGCTGTGTATAAATTGGTCATCATGTTTCCTCCGTTACACCAGCAAATATAAATTCAAAAGTACTTGACCAGCTGGGAAGCGGATTGAAATTAAGGCTGATACTCCAGTGGGAATGTTCCGGAGCTTAATTTGGGAAGTTGGTTTCTCCTAATCTCCTGCTGACATTTCCTTAGACTGAAGCCATTGTTTTCAGTCACTGCTCCAAACTCCATTCCCTAGCTACCGACTCCATCCCTCTCCCTGGCAACGGTCTGAGATTAAGCCAATCTGTTTGCTACCTTTGTGTCACATTTGATCCTGAGATGAACTTCTGACCTCATAGTCATGCCAATCACTATTTCCATCTCGGGAACATCACCTAGCTTCATCCTGTCTCAGCTCATCTGCTGCTGAAACCTTCATTCTTGCCTTTGTTCCCTCTAGACCTGATTATTCAAACACATTCTGGCTGGTTTTCCACATTCTGTAAACTCAAGGTCATCCAAAACTCTGCTGCCCATGCCTTAAACCGCAACAAGTCCCATTCCCCCGTCACTCTTGTTCTCCTGGTTAAGCACCATATTGACTTTATAATTCTCAGCCTTGCCTTCAAATATACGCATAATCTCTCCCTCTCCTTATCTCTGTAATCTCCTCCAGCCCCACAGCCATCCAAGGTATCTGCATTCCTCGAATCCTGGCTTCTTGGTGGCCATTCTTTCATCTGGGCCCCAACCTCTGGAATTCCACCCCTAACCCCTCCACCTCTCGACTTCACTTCCCTCCTTTAAGATGCTCCCTAAAACCAACCTCTTTGACCAAGTCTTTGATCATTTGTCATAATATCTCCTAATAAGGCTGGCGAAGTGTCATTCTTTGTTTTATGATGCTTCCAATGAAGTTCCTTGAAATCTTTCATTACATTCAAGACACAATAGAAATATAAGTTCTTGTTGGACTCCCCTTCTTGTTTCTGGGACTGTAACTGGGTGGCAGTGACAATCACCCCAGAGATTTACCCACTGAGGGTTTCACTGTCTGCCCGCAAGTTCCCATCTTGATCTGCTGTAGTAAGCAGGTAAAGGAGCTGCCTTCCAGATCACATAAGATCCTGCTTTACACCTAGGTTACCAGGCTGAAGCGGTGCTGGGTGTCGGTGGGTGCTGGGAATCGGTGGGTGCTGGGTGTCGGTGGGTGCTGGGAATCGGTGGGTGCTGGGTGTCGGTGGGTGCTGGGAATCGGTGGGTGCTGGGTGTCGGTGGGTGCTGGGAATCGGTGGGTGCTGGGTGTCGGTGGGTGCTGGGTGTCAGTGGGTGCTGGGTGTCAGCAGGCGCTGGGTGTCAGCTGGAGCTGGGTGTCGGCGGGTGCTGGGTGTTGGCGGGTGCTGGGTGTCGGTGGGTGCTGGGTGTCAGTGGGTGCTGGGTGTCGGTGGGCGCTGGGTGTCAGCGGGTGCTGGGTGTCAGCGGGAGCTGGGTGTTGGTGGGCGCTGGGTGTCGGTGGGAGCTGTGTGTCGGTGGGTGCTGGGTGTCAGCAGGAGCTGGGTGTTGATGGGTGCTGGGTGTCAGCGGGAGCATTGTGTCGGTGGGAGCTGTGTGTCGGTGGGTGCTGGGTGTCGGCGGGTGCTGGGTGTCGGTGGGAGCTGTGTGTCAGCAGGAGCTGGGTGTCGGCAGGAGCTGGGTGTCGGTGGATGCTGGGTGTCAGCAGGCACTGGGTGTTGGTGGGTGCTGGGTGTCAGCAGGAGCTGGGTGTCGGCGGGAGCTGGGTGTTGGGTGCTGGGTGTTGGGTGCTGGGTGTCGGTGGGAGCTGGGTGTCGGTGGGTGCTGGGTGTCAGCAGGCGCTGGGTGTCAGCTGGAGCTGGGTGTCGGCGGGTGCTGGGTGTCGGCAGGCGCTGGGTGTCAGCGGGAGCTGGGTGTTGGTGGGTGCTGGGTGTCAGCAGGCGCTGGGTGTCAGTGGGAGCTGGGTGTTGGTGGGTGCTGGGTGTCAGCAGGCGCTGGGTGTCAGCAGGAGCTGGGTGTTGGTGGGTGCTGGGTGTCGGCGGGTGCTGGGTGTCAGCAGGCGCTGGGTGTCAGCAGGAGCTGGGTGTTGGTGGGTGCTGGGTGTCGGCGGGTGCTGGGTGTCAGCAGGCGCTGGGTGTCAGCAGGAGCTGGGTGTTGGTGGGTGCTGAGTGTCGGTGGGTCCTGGGTGTCAGCGGGAGCTGAGTGTCGGCGGGTGCTGGGTGTCGGCGGGTGCTGGGTGTCGGCGGGTGCTGGGTGACGGCGGGAGCTGGGTGTCGGCGGGAGCTGGGTGTCGGCGGGTGCTGGGTGTCGGCCGGTGCTGGGTGACGGCGGGTGCTGGGTGTTGGCGGGTGCTGGGTGTCGGCGGGTGCTGGGTGTTGGCGGGCGCTGGGTGTCGGCGGGTGCTGGGTGTTGGCGGGCGCTGGGTGTCGGTGGGTGCTGGGTGTTGGGTGCTGGGTGTCGGTGGGTGCTGTGTCTCGGCGGGAGCTGGGTGTCGGTGGGAGCTGGGTGTCGGTGAGTGCTGGGTGTCGGTGGGTGCTGGGTGTCGGCGGGTGCTGGGTGTCGGTGGGTGCTGGATGTTGGCGGGTACTGGGTGTCGGTGAGTGCTGGGTGTCGGTGGGTGCTGGGTGTTGGGTGCTGGGTGTCGGTGAGTGCTGGGTGTCAGCAGGTGCTGGGTGTCGGCGGGTGCTGGGTGTCGGTGGGTGCTGGGTGTCGGTGGGTGCTGGGTGTTGGTGGGTGCTGGGTGTCGGTGGGTGCTGGGTGTTGGTGGGTGCTGGGTGTTGGTGGGTGCTGGGTGTCAGCAGGCGCTGGGTGTCAGCAGGAGCTGGGTGTCGGTGGGTGCTGGGTGTCGGTGGGTGCTGGGTGTCAGCAGGAGCTGGGTGTCAGCAGGAGCTGGGTGTTGCTGGGTGCTGGGTGTCGGTGGGTACTGGGTGTTGGTGGGTGCTGGGTGTCAGCAGGAGCTGGGTGTCGGTGGATGCTGGGTGTCAGCTGGCACTGGGTGTCGGTGGGTGCTGGGTGTTGGCGGGTGCTGGGTGTCGGTGGGTGCTGGGTGTCGGTGGGAGCTGGGTGTCGGTGGGTGCTGGGTGTCAGCTGGCACTGGGTGTCGGTGGGTGCTGGGTGTCGGTGGGTGCTGGGTGTCAGCAGGCGCTGGGTGTCGGTGGGTGCTGGGTGTTGGCGGGTGCTGGGTGTCGGCGGGTGCTGGATGTCGGTGGGTGCTGGGTGTCGGTGGGAGCTGGGTGTTGGCGGGTGCTGGGTGTCGGCAGGAGCTGGGTGTCGGTGGGTGCTGGGTGTCGGTGGGTGCTGGGTGTCAGCAGGCGCTGGGTGTCAGCAGGAGCTGGGTGTTGGCGGGTGCTGGGTGTCGGCAGGAGCTGGGTGTTGGTGGGTGCTGGGTGTCGGCGGGTTCTGCATGTTGGTGGGTGCTGGGTGTTGGTGGGTGCTGGATGTCGGTGGGTACTGGATGTCGGCGAGTACTGGGTGTCAGCGAATGCTGGATGTTGCTGTGTGCTGGGTGTCGGTGGGTGTTGGGTGTCGGCGGGTGCTGGGTGTCGGTGGGTGCTGGGTGTCAGCAGGAGCTGGGTGTCGGTGGATGCTGGGTGTCAGCTGGCACTGGGTGTCGGCAGGTGCTGGGTGTTGGCGGGTGCTGGGTGTCGGTGGGAGCTGGGTGTCGGCGGGTGAAGAACCTGAGAGCAGGAAGACAGCCCTCCGATGGTGTGGGCATTTCCAATAAAAGGCATCACCATCGATCTACATAACTTATTTTTGCACCTGTGCTTTTCACTCTGTGATCAGGGACTGATCGCAGTACAAGTTGAATCAATATGAGTTGACAGGCTGTCTTGTAGACCTATAACTCTCTGGGACAGAAGAGCCTTCTGACATCTAACCCAGTTCCATCTCAAGCACATGACCCCTGGTCCTTCCCTGACCTAGTGAACTAACATTTTTGCTATCTAGTCCATCTGACTGGACAACAGAGTTTCTGAGGGTTTGGACAATGTACAGAAGTAGTCTTGTGGCTTTTCGATGGAGTATGTGTGTGCGAGTCAAATTATCAGTACATGTCAGTGCTCATTATTCTCTATTCAATTATCCACAACTTAAATTACAGTGTGATGTACTTCTTTAAACACAGTTCACTGCAGAGTAGAGACTCTTCATTATGAATTGCCAAAAATAATAATTAGTATGAAAATCCTTCTAAAAACTCTTTCTTTGTCCAATTCATTGGAGAACGAAGCAGCTGAAGACCTTTTTTTCACTATGAATTCAGGAGATTGCAGGAACATAAAGATTATCAACTGTTTATTTCCTGGGTGGTCTCAGCCTTTCCTTTCTGCCCTCTCACCACTCAGTGCTCTACACAAGTTCCCAACACTGATCTATCTCGGATTACCACCTATTAAAGAGAGAACTTGCATTTCTATAGTGCCTTACATAACGTGGGACATCTTAAAATGCTTTTCAGTCAATACGTGCTTTTGAAGTGTAGTCGCTGTTATAATGTAGGAAATGCATCAGCCAATTTATACACAGCAAGCTCCCACAAATATCAATGTGCTAATGACCAGATGATCTGTTTTTTAGTGATGTTCACTGACGGATAATTATTGGTGAGGGCACTGAAGAGAACTCACGTGCTCTTCTCCAAAATAGAGCCATGGGATCTTTTGCATCCACCTGAGAGGACAGACAGGGCCTCAGTTTGATGCCTGATTTGAAAGATGGCACCTCCGACAGTGCAGCACTCCATCTGCACTGCACCAGGTGTATCAGCTGGGTTACTGGTTCAAGCCTCTGGAGTGACCTTTCAACTCAGGGGTGAGAGAGTTACCCATTGAACCCACGACTGACATCTGTAAAGCAAAAAGACACAGCGGGTGCATGGGGCGTTTGGGGGGGGGGGGGGTGGGGGTGGGGGGGCGGTGAGTGGGGGGGTGAAGGGGTTGGGGTAAGAGGAGCTCAGGATTGAATTCTCAGCCGGTCCCGGTGAGTGTGGCTCCAATTCACAAAGCTGTATTCAGATGATTTACTGTTGTGTGATCTTCTCAACCTCTTCTTGCTCCAGAAGTACTTCCAATGGCCTCTTAAACTTAGTTATCGTTCGTGATTTTAAAAAGTTGGGAAGGGACCCCAGAGCAGGCAGCAAAAACAGAGAGTCCAAGGAGGTGGAGCTCCAGGCCATCTTAATGACCAGGGTCTCATTACAGTGAATCTTCTTAATGACCTGCAGGGGCTCGGTTATATCCAGTACTGGCTCAGAAGATGGGAGCAGCTACTCATGCAGCAGAATAGCAGCTGGACGCCTGTGGGATCAAGCCCCATTTGCCAAGCTGAGGGAGTGCTGGGTGTTGTCGGGGGGGGGAAGCTGGGTCTTAAGGGGTGCCTCTAAGCATGAACAGGAGAGGGTAGAGAACCAGAGGAGGCCCAGGGCATCCTTGTGATCTCTAAGTGGGAATGATGCCCATCTCTGGACAGGGAATATATGGATTTGGGTTTCTTCCTCTCTCTATGGGCACACAGGTCGCGATCCCTATTGCCTGGTGAGACCCACAGTCTCCTTTCTGCAGTACAAGTGGTCACTTACACAAGAAAAGACCAGCTTTGTCTATACTGCAAGGAATACAATCAGCTGGCGGTTGAAAGTATTTAAAATGATTAAAGAAGGTGATAGGATGGATACAATGATATTAGCTCCTCTGGAGGAGAAAGTCCAGAAAAAAAGGGGAAGGTTAAATGGATTCAAACTAGATGGTGAAGCGTGAAACAGGATGTAGCTCTTTCCCTTGTTGGTAGCTTTATTCACAGAATGCAGCGTTACAGGTCTCTGCCTCCGAACTCCTGACTCTGTCCCAGCAGACTCTTTTATAATCTTTCAAGCATACAAATAAACTAATTAACAAATCGACAGCCCTCTAAAGGACACTGTAACCAACAACAAAAACTCCAATAGAAACATATTAAAATTATAAAATACTATTTTGGGGGCTGATGATGCACTCCAGCCCCTGTGGTGCCCACCAGTCACGAAAGGTCTCAAGTGAACTGCCAGACACCGCGTGCTCTCTCTCCAGGGGCTTCCAGATATGAATGTAGCTGTGAAAGAAGGGCAGACATCTAGACTTTCTTTATATGTGATCTCAGTCTTCAATTAAACAACACACTTCACTTTGCAACTTTCGAACAAAATCAACCAACCCCATTAACGGGCAGAATCTTAAAATTATAGCCAGACTACCCAGGAGTGATGTCAGAATGCACTTTTTCACACACAGGGTTGTGGAAGTCTGGAACTCCACTCCCCAAAAAGCTGTGAATGCTTTGAAAATTTCAAAACTAAGATTGATGGATTTTTGTTAGGCAAGGATATTAGAGGTTATAGTGCAAAGGCAGGTAAATGGAGGTTAAGATGCAGATCGGCTATGATATGATTGCATGGCGACACAGGCTTCAGGGGGCTGAATGGCCTCCTCATGTTCCTAGAGACAGGAGGATGTGGCGAGGGTGGTGGTGGTCGGGAGGATGTTGGGGAGGAGAAATGAAAGCTCCCTTTCGAGGCAAATCTCAATGCTGTAAATTAATTGTATTAATTGTTCTCTCTAGGACCTCCAGATGGTGACTCAATAGTAACAGAATACACTTTGGAGATGAGCCAAGGAGAATTGGTTCCTTCGGAGGTTTACTGTGGTCCTGACCTGGAATGTACTGTCAGTAGCCTTCTGCCTGGGACCACCTATCAGTTCAGGGTGAGAGCTGCCAATGAAGCAGGGGTGAGTTTCCACTCCTCTTACCTTTATTTATGTGACTTTAAATTGAGCTTCCAACCCCCATATCCTGCTCATAAGACCACCTACTCCTACCTCGATAACATCACCCATATCCTCAACTGCTTCAGCCTATCTGCTGCTGAAATTCTCATCCAAACACTTTGTCACCTCTTGACTATTCCAATGCTTTCCCGATCTACCTCCCACCTTTCACCCTGCGTAAACTTGGAACTCATCCAGATCTCTGCTGCCTGTGTCCTAACCTGTACCAAGTTCCATTCACCCATCACCCCATCGCCCACTCCATGCTCATTGACCTACGTTGCCTCCTGGTCTGACAAAGCCTCAATTTTAAAATTCTCATCCTTGATTTCAAACCCCTCCATGAGCTCATCCCTCCCTATTTCCGTAAGCTTCTCCAGACCCACAAATCTCCGAGATCGTGGCGCTCCTCCAATTCTGGCTTCCTGTCCATCCCAGATGCCCATCGTCCCACCATTGTCAGCCATGCCTTCAACTGCTGAGGCCTAAGTTTGGGAATTCCCTCCCTAAACCTTTCTGCCTCTCTCTCCTCCTTTAAGGCGCTTCTTAAAGCCTATCTCTTTGGCCAAGACTGCTAGATGGAGCTAAAGTATGGATCAGCTGTGATCCCATTGAATAGCACAACAGGCTTGAGGGGCTGAATGGCCTTCTCCTGTTCCTGTGGTTTGTCACATGCCCTAATATTTTATTGGGTTTGATAATGCACCTGGGACATTTAACTAGGTTAAAGGTGCTATATAAATGCAAGTTGCTGTTGTTTTAAGAAGGTCAGGGGATAGGCTTAGCTTCCAGAGATGAACTTCCCCATTCATTCAATACCTGTCACCACCAGTCCAGCCTGTCTCGGTTTTATTGACAGTGCAGTGTGCCCCAAGATCATGCTAGACCCAAACGCTATGACTGGCAGGTAGTCAGTGATCCCATGGGATCATGACCCGGGGTTATGGACAGATCACTTATTTTTCAGTATTCCAAAACAATAAAGGTGATGAATGATTACTTTTTCAGACCCCCAGGGATCATTGCTCCAATTGGTAACCTGGACTTGGGGGGGGCGGGTGTGGGCCACAAGTTCAGAGAGATTAAGAAGGATTTTTTTCTTCAGCGAGTAGTGCTGTCTGAATGCAGATTCAACGGTAACTAACAGAAGGGAGTTGGATAAATAGTTGAAAGGTGAAATCTTGCGGTGCTATAGATAGAAAGAGCCTAGAGGAGAGTGGGTTAATTGGATAGCTCCTTCAGAGGACTGGCACAGACATCACAGTCAGTTACAATGAGATGTGTAATCCTACACACTGGGTCCTCTCTGTGACAGGTCTCGATTTCAACAACATTGCCACCTTGGACTTGATCTGTAGCAGGCACTTGGCACTCACTACCTCACTCAGCCTCCCCAACAATCTACAAGGCTTAGCGTCACCTGATCTGTCTCCACAGAATCACAGAATCTCTCAGTGCAGAAGAGGCCCTTCGGCCCATCGAGTCTGCACCGACACGTGAGAAACACCTGACCTACCTACCTAATCCCATTTACCAGCACTTGACCCCATAGCCTTGAATGTTATGACGTGCCAAGTGCTCATCCAGGTACTTTTTAAAGGATGTGAGGCAACCCGCCTCCACCACCCTCCCAGGCAGTGCATTCCAGACCGTCACCACCCTCTGGGTAAAAAAGTTTTTCCTCACATCCCCCCTAAACCTCCTGCCCCTCACCTTGAACTTGTGTTCCCTTGTGACTGACCTTTCAACTAAGGGGAACAGCTGCTCCCTATCCACGTCCCTCATAATCTTGTACTTCTGCCTCAATTCCCTGAGCACTTCCTTGTTTCTATCACCCTGTGTCTAACCTCATTCCCAACTTGATGATGGGGCCAAAGGCACCTGTCACCTCAGTACGCTCAGGTAGAAGTCCACCCACAGAACTTGTGTTACATCCCAAATTGGAGAGTGGTCTCAGCAGCCATCTAACTTGATGCAGGAGTGAAACTGGAGTCACATATAGGCCCAAACCTGGTGATGATGGCAGGTAGATTTCCTTCCCTAAAGATACCTTAGTGAGCCTGACTCTGCACCCAATGCAGTCTCCTCTATATTGAAGAGACCAAACGCAGACTGGGTGACCGCTTTGCGGAACACCTTCAGGCTGTCTGCAAGCATGACCCAGACCTCCCTGTCATTTGCCATTTCAACACTCCACCCTGCTCTCTTGCCCACATGTCCATCCTTGGCCTGCTGCATTGTTCCAGTGAAGCTCAATGCAAACTGGAGGAACAGCACCTCATCTTCCGACTAGGCACTTTACAGCCTTCTGGACTGAATATTGAGTTCAACAACTTCAGACCATGAACTCTCTCCTCCATCCTCACCCCTTTTTGATATCCTCCCTTTTTCTATATTCATTTTTATTTCCTTTTTCCCAATTATTATATTTCCATTTTTATTCATTGTTTTATCCCCAGCTTTCAGATCATTTTTCCCACCACCGTCCCCTCCCCAGTCAGGCCATTATCACATTCTGCTTTCCACTCTTAATGTCACCATTAGCACCTCCTTTAGTCAGTACCACCACTATTAACAACCCTTTGACCATGAAATCTTTCACAATCTCTCCTTCGCTTCCACCTATCACTGGCCTTCTATCCAGCTTCACCCACCCCTTAAACAGTATATATTTCACCACATTTCTACTTCCCATTAGCTCTGAACAAGTGTCATTATGGACTCTGCAGATGCTGTCAGACTTGCTGAGTTTTTCCCAGCACATTTTTTTGCAGATTTTCAGCATTGTGCCTTTACCTTAGTGAGCCAGTTGGGTTTTTAACCTGACAGCTTCATGGTCACTTTTATTTTTTATCTGTTTATGGGACATGGGCCTTGCTGGCTGGGCCTGCATTTATCGCCCTTGTTCAGAGGGCATGTAAGGATCAACCATATTGCTGGAGTCGTGGAGGTTAGGCCAGGCAGATTTCCTTCCCTAAAGGGCATTATCAAGGTGGTCATCATCAGACTTTTAATTCCTGATTTTTATTGGGTTTAAATCTCACCATCTGCCATGCTGGGATTTGAACATGAGTCCCCAGATTATTCCCCTGGGTCTCCGGGTTACTGGTCTAGTGACTATACCACTACGCCACTGCCTCCCCACTGCTTAGTTCCATCTGTTTAAAAATGAAGCCAAATTTTGAGAAAGATCCCTGTTGGGATTTAAACTCCCATTTTCTGGAATATTAACACAGCGTCTTTCATGAACTCAGGATATCCCAAAGCGCTTCGCACCCAATAAAGTATGGAATCCAGTAGGGAAAATCGCACTGTCAGACAATGCCTTGGGTTGATCTGAGGAAGTGAGAGGTGATATATTAATTCAAAGATTTCTTGTTTAACAGCTGATGTTTTGCTTCTGTTTTTCAATGATAGTACGGCCCTTACTCTGCAGTAACAGATCTCACAACAGCAACAGGACCACCGGTTCAGTGTAAAGCACCTTCACTTTCCTGCACATCCACCACAAGTGTACTTGTGAGCTGGGAGGTAAGTCACAATTAAACACGAGGGCCTCTGTGACACGAGGGTCAGGCAGCCATTCACAAAACTCTTCCTGAACCAATTGGCACCAACTTACCTATAACGCTCAGAAAGCACAGTATAAGTAAAACAGCGTTCTCGCTTGGTGCGTTACGCAATGTCTAAATATGAGGCTGAACCTAAGGCACACTTGTACAGCCGAGACGAGGGAGCTATGAAGGTACTGTACTTGTCCTGGGAGTGTTTGATGGGGACAGTGTAGAGGGAGCTTTACTCTGTATCTAACCCCGTGCTGTACTTGTCCTGGGAGTGTTTGATGGGGACAGTGTAGAGGGAGCTTTACTCTGTATCTAACCCCGTGCTGTACTTGTCCTGGGAGTGTTTGGTGGGGACAGTGTAGAGGGAGCTTTACTCTGTATCTAACCCCGTGCTGTACTTGTCCTGGGAGTGTTTGATGGGGACAGTGTAGAGGGAGCTTTACTCTGTATCTAACCCCGTGCTGTACCTGTCCTGGGAGTGTTTGATGGGGACAGTGTAGAGGGAGCTTTACTCTGTATCTAACCCCGTGCTGTACCTGTCCTGGGAGTGTTTGATGGGGTCAGTGTAGAGGGAGCTTTACTCTGTATCTAACCCCATGCTGTACCTGTCCTGGGAGTGTTTGATGGGGACAGTGTAGAGGGAGCTTTACTCTCTATCTAACCCAGTGCTGTACCTGTCCTGGAAGTGTTTGATGGGACCCTGCTAATACCTCAATGCCAGTGATGAGCTGTGTTGATTATGATGAGAAAACCTTAGATGTCTATAATGGAGCAGAGCATTCTCCACCATGAACGTCTGTTTCATTGCCAAGTGTTAAACTCACACAAATGTGATGCATAATCCTAGCGTTATCAGCTTGTTGTCCTCAGTGAAAGGTAATACAGTGAGTTCTTCAAGGAGGAGCAAGCTGTGTTCTAATTAGCTTCCGAGGATTTGAAGAAAGTTGGTAAAGCTAGTCACACAATTGGAGTGTCATCGATTCTTGTGGAGGAGTCAGGACAGAGTAAACGTTCTACAACCTTTCTGCAGGCCAGTGGTATGGAGACTGTTGTTACTGTGATGCTAAACAGTTAGGATGCAGCCAGCAGGAAATAGATTTCATTGGATTGTTCCTTCCAACATCTCTTCCCCTACCTGCAGCTTTTCACCGTATCACAGAATCTTTACAGTACAGAAGGAGGACATTCAGCCCATCGACTCTGCACTGGCTCTCTGAAAGAGCATTCCATCTAGTCCCACTCCCCTGCCTTATCCCCGTAACCTTGCACATTCTCGCTTTCCAGGGAGCAATCCAATTCCCTTTTCAATATCTCGATCAAACCTGCCTCCACCACTCTTTCAGGAAGTTTGTTCCAGATTCCAATCACCCTCTGGGTGAAATTTTTTCCCCCACATCACATTTACTCCTTTTACCAATTATTCTGAATCCGTGCCCTCTAGCTTTTGATGCTATCTTGAGTGGGAACAGTTTCTCACTATTTACCCTCTACATACCCTCAAGATCTTGAATATCTCTATCAAGTCTCCTCACAACCTTCTTTTCTCCAAGGAAAAACAGTCCCAACCTCTCTAATCTATCCTCATAGCTACAGTCCTTCATCCCTGGAATCATTCTTGTGAATCTCCTCTGTACTCTCCCCAATGCCTTCACATCCTTCCTCAAGTATGGCGCCTAGAACTGGAAGCAGTACTCCAGATGAGGCCTAACTAGTGTCTTATGGAAGTTCAACATGACCTCCTTACTCTTGTACTTAACGCTGCTCTTAATAAAACCTAAGACACTACATGCTTTACTAACTGCTCTCTCAACATGCCCTGCCACCTTCAATGACTTTTGTACATATACACAGAGGTCCCTCTGTTCCTGCACTTCCTTTAGAGGCTGTCCCTTTATTTTATACAGTCTCACCATATCTTTCCTGCCAAAGTGAATCACCTCAAACTTCTCTGCACTGAACTTCACCTGCCACTTGTCTGCCTAATCCACCAACATGTCTATGTCAGTTCAAGACTATCCTCATCACTGTTGACAACATTTCCACTTTTCATGTCATCTGCAAATTTTGAAATCATGCCCTGCACACCACAATCTAGGTCATTAATATATATCAGGAAGAGCTGGAGTCCCAGCACTGACCCCTGGGGAGCTCCACTACAAACCTTCCTCCAATCTGAAAAACAACCAGTTATCTCTGCTTCCTGTCACTCAGCCAATTTCTTATCCAAGTGCCTACTTTCCCTTCTATTCCATGACCAAGATCTTGCTCACAAGTCTGTTGTGTGGCACAGTATCAAATGCCTTTTGAAAATCCATATACACCACATCAACAGTGTTTCCCTTATCAACCTTCTCTGATACCACCTCAAAAACCTCCAGCAAGTTAGTTAAACATGATTTTCCCTTGATGAATCCATGCTGGCTTTCCTTTAATTATACTGCACTTGTCTATGTGATTATTGATTTTATCCCGTTCTATAGTTTCCAGAAGTTTCCCCACCGCTGAGGTCAAACTGACTGGCCTGTGGTTGCCGGCTTTATCCTTGCACTCCTTTTTGAACAAGGGCGTAACATTTGCAATTCTTCAATCCTCTGGCACCTCCCCTGTGTCTAAGGAAGACTGGAAGATTATCACTAGTGCCCCTGCAATTTCCACTCTCAATTCCCTTAGCACCCTTGGATGCATCTCATCCGGTCCTGGTACTTCTTTCTATTTTAAGAAAAGATAGCCTTTCCGACATCTCCTTCCTCGCGATTGTAAGTTCTTCGAGTGTACCAGTTACATCCCCTCTCACCCCGGCCTGGGTAGCAATTCCTTCCTTTGTAAAGACAGATGCAAATTACTCGTTCAACAGCTCTGCTATTTCTCCAGCCTCCACATGGAAGTCCCCTCTTTTGTCCCTAATCGACCCTCCTGTTTCTTTTACCACCCTTTTATTATTTAAACACTTATAGAAGACCTTGGGATTCCCTTTTATGTTCGCTGCCAGCCTCTTTTCACGCTCTCTCCTTACTCTTCTTATGAGTTTCTTCACTTCCCCTCTGGCCCTTCTATATTCAGCCTGAGTCTCCATTGTATTTTCTACCTGACATCTGTCATATGCGCACTTCTTCCTTTCCGTCTTTACCTCTATCTCTCTCTTGACATCCAGGGCTCTTTGGATTTATTTGTCCTACCTTTCCCCTTCAAGGGAATTTACCTTGATAATCTTTTAAATGAAAACCAAATCAACAAAATCGGGATAAATCAGGCACAGCCCCTAATTCAGGTCAGCTGTAAAACCAAGAACAAAGTTTAAAGGAAACTTACAAACTTTAAATCAAAATGTGATTAAAGGGGTCAACAAAACACCCCAGTCCCCGCGGTGCGGAATTTACCTTGATGTTGCCGGCAATAATTTTTCTTTGAAAGTGGCCCATTGTTCAGCCCCTGTTTTTTGAGAGTATTACTTTAGAGTAATTATTATTAGAGTAATTATTATTAGAGTAATTATTATCATCATTATTATTAGAGTAATTATTAGAGTAATTATTATTAGAGTAATTATTATTTAGAGTAATATTATTATTACTTTATTTTTTGAAAGTATTACTTTAGTAGTTTTAATTGGCTTGGGGCTTGTGGGCAACATTAGCCAACCTTTAATTATGGTACATTTCCTGGTGGCTTGGTGGTGACTTGTTTCCTTTTTAACACAATGGAATGATTTTCAAGGTAGCTGAAACAAAAGCTGTCACGCTCTCCTCCTGTACCCACCCAGACCGGGTAGGACGATGGATTCCAAAGTAGAGCGAAATTGGGGCTGTAAGGTCCTGTCGGACCCCATCCTTAGCCCCACCGCATTGTGGTAGGGTGCCCATCCCCCACCGCCGCTCCCTAGTTGGGTTTGACACAGTCTGACGTTTCCCCCTTCCCCTACCTGCTATGTGCAAACACCCATTAGGAACTTGGGGCCCTGGCTACACATGCCCCATTACCCCATCTCCACAACCATCTGGCCCCCAACTGGCCATTGCCAACGCTTTAAGATTGCCCTGGCACTTCCAGGAATTGAGGATTCATATCCCGAGTAATGCTATAAAGAAGAACACTGCTGACAAACAAAAAAATACTGTTTATTTTTATACTGCTTTGTTTGTTACTTATAAAAATTTTGGAGTTAGTTTTGAAGATGCAGCATTGTGAGTGTTGGCAAAGTGACAGGAGATCAAGCAATGAAATGTCCAGGAATATATCCACCAAGAGTTGGCAGCCTGCGGGGTCAGTTATTTTTATTGATCGGGGATGTGGGCGTCACTGCCCCGGCCAGCATTTATTTCCCATCCCTAATTTCCCTAGAGAAGGTGGTGGTGAGCTGCCTTTTTGAGTCACTGCAGTCCCTGTGGGTGTAGGTACACCCACAGTGCTGTTAGGAAGGGAGTTCCAGGACTTTGACCCAGTGACAGTGAAGGAACGGCCGATATATTTCCAAGTCAGGATGGTGAGTGGCTTGGAGGGGAACTTCCAGCTGGTGGTGTTCCCATGTGTCTGCTGCCCTTGTCCTTCTATGTGCTGGAGGTCACAGGCTTGAAAGGTGCTGTCTTCCGTTGTTAATTCCCAAGCATTTTTTGTTGCAATAGACCAATTAATTTCTTTCTTTATTTGGAATAAGAAAACAGCCATGATTCATAAAGTTTTTCAACAAAGTCCCAAGCATTTAGGTGGTTTGGCACTGCCAGATTTTGTCAGTTTCATCATTGGTCTGCTAATATCCATTTATTTTTGGCTTCATTTGGACACGGCTAGTTTAGCGTGGGTGTAATTGGAGGCAGTCTCCTGTCAATCTGCACCTCTGCTTGCCCTGTCGTGCTCCTCCACTCCTTTCTCAATCAGTTACTTTTCTTCAAACCCTATTGTTAGACAGTCACTTAAGATTTGGACACACTTTGAGCTGCAATCTCTCTCTTTAAGTAGCCCTATTAATGCCGACCATTTATTTTCGCCATCATTGGGAAGATTCTGCCTTTCAAGTCTGGCTCGCGAGAGGTGTTCAAAACCCTTGCTAACTTATACATTGATAATATTTTTGCCTCTTTTAACTCTTAACCCCCTCTCTCTCGGAAATATGATCTGTCTCACTCACTTCTTTCGCTATTTACAAATCGGAGATTTCGCGTGCAAAAAACATCGCCCATTTTCCTTTACCGCACTGTAAATCACCGTTAGATATTGTGTTAAAATTAAATCCTATCATTAGGGGGTTCATTTCCAAATTGTATTCTCTAATTTTTTCACTACACTGCCCTTTGCTCTCTACCTTAAAAACTCTTTGGGAGCAAGATTTGGACTCAGACTTATCAGAAGATAGCTGGAAGTCTATTCTCTCTTGTGTACATTCCTCGTCTGTATGTACAAGTCATGGGCTGCTACAATTTAAAATCTGACACCTAATCCATCCACCCAAGGTGAAATTATCTAAGATTGATCCAAATTTGGATCCAACCTGTGATAAATATCATACTGCCGGAGCCTCCCTAATTCATACGCGCTGCTCGTGTCCTCAATTGGCCTCGTTTTGGACAAACATTTTTAGATCATACTCACGTATCTTCCGTAGCAACATGTAACCTTCTCCTATTACAGCACTCTCGGGAGTGGAACCAGATGGAATCCCTCTCACAAAAATGCAAACTGATGCACTTGCCTTTTCCAGATTATTGGCTGGACGCATTATTCTACTAAACTGGAAACAGTCTGCCCCGCCTCCTTTTACTACTTGGATACGGGACCTTATTCGGGATCTTAAAACTTGAGAAAATAAGCTACCCTATAGGAGGCTCCGCCGGTGGATTTTATGTAGCTTGGCAACCTTTCTTAGGTTACTTTGAGGATCTACAGCTCTCTACTTTCATATAACTGGCCCTGATTAGGTTGTGTGCGTTACATCAGGTGAAACTATATCTGACCTGTGACCGTTGTTGATTGATTTTCTTCTTATATATTTTTTGGGGAGTTGGGGAGGGCTTTCTTTTTCCTCTTTCCTTTTTATTCTTCCCTTTTCCTTTCCTTCTCTTTCTCTTCCAAGTGTAAGTGTATTGAATGCACTGTAAGCAGTTTTTATCCATACGGTTACTCATCATGACTGTTCAATTTTTAAAAAGAAATAAAGGATTAATATAAAAAAAGAAAGCTGCTGTCGAAGGAGCCTTGGTGAATTCCTGCAATGCATCTATGTAGATGGTACACACACTGCTGCTACTGTGCGTCGGCGGTGGAAAGAGTGAATGTTTGTGGATGGGGTGCCGATCAAGCGGGGCTGCTTTGTCCTGGATGGTGTCGAGCTTCTTGAGTGTTGTGGGAGCTGCGCTCATCCAGGCAAGTGGGGAGTATTCCATCACACTCCTGAACTTGTGTCCCACCAGGTAATCCTCCAGGGTTACTAAGTTGCCTGAGTCGCAGGATGGGGAGAGATTCACTGTTCTGCTGCTCTCGCTCCCACAATGATCTAAAAATCAACACCCATTTTAGACTCGTCTGAGTGTGCTACCAGATTTAAACAAGGGTTTCTTAATCACTAAGGACCTCTGTCCTTCAGGGAGGCAGTCATGCTCCCAACCCAATACTGACAGTAACGTCTGACTTTGTAGCTCCTGCCTCCCATTTGACCCTAATACCTCCCTGTACGCTGATGACCCCTGGTTCAGGAAAGAAGGGTGACGACAGCAATTCTGCCCTACTGCATCAATACCATTATGGAGGGGCATCCCAACCTATACATGTAGGGCTGGAGCTGGAGGTAGCACCCAATCCTTATTGGGATATGTAAGGGTGGCAGATTCCTTCCCTGAAGGACATTAATTACCCAGTTGGTATGTTTCTACGTCAATCCAGCAGGTTAATTCATCCTGATGCCAGCCACACAAATCATCACATTTCCTGAACCAATCTCAAGAACTTGCCATTGGCCAGACGTGAACTCACAACTGCTTGTTTATTTGTCCTCATATCAGAACCACTACTCTACATATGAACAGCGCACAAGTATGCCACTGATAGCTAGGGAGAAACGCACACACACGGGCACACTCTCACACTCACACACACACACGTTTTGGAGGAGAGAGTTCCAGATGTCCCCACCCTTTGTGGGAAGAAGCCTTCCTGACATCACTGCTGAACAGCTGGCTTTAATTTTAAGGTTATACCTGCTTGTTCTGGGCTCCCTGCGCACACCCCTCCACACCCACCCAGCCCCCGCCCCCATCACCACCAGAATAAATCTCTATTGACCCTATCAGCTCCTTTAGACGTCTTTAACACCTCAATAAGATCACCCCCTTCTTCTAAAATCGAGGGATTGGTAGCCCAGCTCGTGGAGCTCTCCCTCATCATTTAAATCCTTTAACCCAATATCATTCTGGTGAAACAAAAACAGAAACAGAAATACCTGGAAAAACTCAGCAGGTCTGGCAGCATCGGCGGAGAAGAGCACAGTTGACGTTTCGAGTCCTCATGACCCTTCTGTTGAAGGGTCATGAGGACTCGAAACGTCAACTGTGCTCTTCTCCGCCGATGCTGCCAGACCCGCTGAGTCTTTCCAGGTATTTCTGTTTCTGTTTTTGTTTTGGATTTCCAGCATCCGCAGTTTTTTGTTTTTATCATTCTGGTGAATCTGTGCTGCACCCCCTCCAAAGCCAGCATGGGGTTAGGTGGCCCAGATCGTGTGCATCTGCTCCAGATGGGGCGCGGTTTTGTGTTTTGAGTCAGGATCCCGACGATGGGGGCCAGTTTGGAGTTCCGACCCCTCACCGTGTCGGGAGCAGTTATCCGGCGGTGATTTTCACCGAGCGGACCAATTAGTGGCCAGCGACACTCACCATCCAATTAAGTACCATCTACAAGATGGTGGACCCTTGAAGCTGGAGGTCAGATGGCAGGGCCCTCCAGCACAGGGGTAGCTGCAGCCTGCCGTGCCTGGTAAGGGAGCGAGAGAGGGTGCATCTCCATCATGAAGAGTCCTCAGCAACTTAAACACATTGGAATTTAAAAACGGCCACTGTTGCCGGGCCGCCATTGTGGAGGGGGAGCCTCTCCTTGCAGCAGTCCGCAGTCACGACTGTTTCCAGGGAGCTGGTGGAGTGGGGGAGGGAGAGAGGGGCCTTGATGCCCCTTGGAGAGCTGGCCCCCTCATTGCCACCAGAAGGCTGAGTCCAGATAGCTGCTATGCTCATGACGCTTCAGGGAACTTATCTCTGATCATCAGCCTCCATTGGCCTTTACATTAACTTAGCAAGCCTACCCGCCGCTTGCGGGTGGGTAACCACACTGCCCCCAAACTGCCCTCTAGAAAAATGGTTTGGAGGCAAGATGGTGCTGGCAAACAAGCAAGCCGGAGATGTGAGATTATGCACCAGCCTGCCTCCATATTGGAGCAAAAATCCTGCCCAAAGAGATTTTTTTCATTCATTCATGGGATGTGGGTGTCGCTGGCTGGGCCAGCATTTATTGCCCATCCCTAATTGCCCCTTGAGAAGGTGGTGGTGAGCTGCCTTCTTGAACCGCTGCAGTCCATGTGGCGAAGGTACACCCACAGTGCTGTTAGGGAGGGAGTTCCAGGATTTTGACCCAGCGACGGTGAAGGAACGGCCGATATATTTCCAAGTCAGGATGGTGAATGACTTGGAGAGGAACTTGCAGGTGTTCCCATGTGTCTACTGCTCTTGTCCTTTTAGATAGTAGCAGTCTTGGGTTTGGAAGGTGCTGTCTAAGGAGGCTTGGTGAGTTCCTGCAGTGCATCTTGTAGATGGTACACACACTGCTGCTACTGTGCGTCAGTGGAGTAGGGAATGGATGTTTGTGGATGTGGTGCCAATCAATTGGGCTGCTTTGTCCTGGATGGTGTCAAGCTTCTTGAGTGTTGTAGGAGCTGCACTCATCCAGGCAGGTGGGGAATATTCCATCACACTCCTGACTTGTGCCTTGTAGATGGTGGACATGCTTTGGGGAGTCAGGAGGTGAGTTACTTGCTGCAGGATTCCTAGCCTCTGACCTACTCTTGTAGCCACAGTAATTATATGGCTAGTCCAGTTCAGTTTCTGGTCAATGCTGACCCCCAGGATGTTGATCGTGGGGGATTCAGTGATGGTAATGGCATTGAACATCAGTGGGCCATCGTTAGATTCTCTCTTGTTGGAGATGGTTATTGCCTGACACTTTTGTTGCACCCTTGTTACTTGCCACTTGTCAGCCCAAGCCTGGATATTGTCCAGGTCTTCTGCATTCAAACACGGGCTGCTTCAGTATCTGAGGAGTTGCAAATGGTGTTGAACATTGTGCAATCATCAGCGAACATCCCCACTTCTGACCTTATGATGGAAGGAAGGTCATTGATGAAGCAGCTGAAGATGGTTGGGCCAAGGACACTACCCTGAGGAACTCCTGCAGTGATGTCCTGGAGCTGAGATGACTGACTTCCAACAACCACAAACGTCTTCCTTTGTGCTGGGTGTGACTCCAACCAGCGGAGAGTTTTCCCCCGATTCCTATTGACTCCAGTTTTGCTCGGGCTCCTTGATGCCACACTCGGTCAAATGCTGCCTTGATGTCAAGGGCAGTCACTCTCACCTCACCTCGGGAGTTCAGCTCTTTTGTCCATGTTTGAACCAAGGCTGTAATGAGGTCAGGAGCTGAGTGACCCTGGTGGAACCCAAACTGGGCATCAGTGAGCAGGTTATTGCTCAGTAAGTGCCACTAGATAGCATTGTTGATGACAGTTGGCTACTGTTGGCTAGAGCTTTCTATAACTAGGATAACTTCCAAACCCAAACCTGACTGGACATCTGGAATAAAAACAGAAAATGCTGGAAATGGCAGCATCTTAAATATCTGTGAGGGGAAAAAATACCGGTTATTGTTTTCTGCGTGAAACATTGGAGATCCTGAGGGGTCTTGACAGGGTGGATTTGGAGAGGATGTTTCGTCTTGTGGGTGAATCCAGAATGAGGGGGTCACTGTTTAAAAATAAGGGTTCGCCCATTTAAAACAGAGCTGAGGTCAAATATTTTCGCTCAGGATCGTTAGTCTCTGGAACTCTCTTCCTGAAAAGGTGGTGAAAGCAGAGTCTTTGAATATTTTTCAGGCAGATGTGGATAGATTCTTGTTAAGCAAGGGGGTGATAGGTTATTGGGGGTAGGCGGGATGCAGATTTCAAGTTATTACCAGAGCAACCGTGATCTTATTAAATGGGGGAGCAGGCTCGAGGGGTCGAATGGCCTACTCCTGCTCCTTGTTCGTGTGTTCTCCATCACACCTTCCGTTTGCCTTTCACAGACACTAATGAGTCTACTGTCTTCATTCATCCACTATCTGCTCCAACTCACAGGAAACTCTGTCCTCTTTGTCTCTCTCCCCGCCCTCCCTCTCTCTCCCTCTGTGACCTTTTCTCAATTTTAATGCTTACTTTGATGAACCTTCATGCTGTACCTAGATTTAAAAATAGATGCATTAACTGGACTGCAATACATAAACTCTGAGATAAAGCACTTATTGTGAAGGTAATTTAACTAATGTACGAGATGTTGGTAAATCGCCCCTCCTCAATGATATTTCTGATGTTAAAAGCCCAGGTAATGTGGATGTAATTAGAAATGGCTCATCCAACCTTTCATCTCCAGGAACAGGAAGTACAGGAACTGTTTCAGAAGAAGCTGTTAGTGTGCCATTTGTACTCTCAGCAAATGTTCATGGCTTTCAGAGATGCCCATGACTGTCGGAATATGATATATTCTCAGGGCAGTTGTACCAGATAGAATGGCACCGAATGTACAGCACAAACAGGCCATTCTGGGCCAGTATTTATGCTCCACTCACCTGACTTCATCTCACCCCATCAGCAAAACCTATCCTTCCATCTGTAGCTTGCCCTTAATTATATCTATTCTATTCACCTCAACAATTCCATGTTCTGCTGAGTTCCACAATCTCTTCGTTCAGAATCACAGATTGGCTACAGCACAGGAGGAGGCCATTCAGCCTGACCTGCCTGTGCCGACTCTCTGAAGGAGTAATTCACCTGGTGTCGTTCCCCTGCCTTCTCATAACCCTGCACATTTCCCCTTTTCAGATAATAACCCAATTCCCTCTTGAATGCTTCGGTTCGAATCCACCTCCACCACAATCTTGGGCAGTGCAATCCAGATCCTAACCACTCAGTGAGTGAAAATGTATTTACGTACGAACATATATACAAACACACTAATTAGGAGCAGGAGTAGGCCATTCGTCCCCTTGCACCTTCTCTGCCATTTAGTTAGATCATGGCTGATCTGACTGTGGCCTCAACTTCACTCCCACCTACCCCCGATAACCGTTGACTCCCTTGTTGGTCAAGAATCGATCTACCTCTGCCTTAATAGTATTCAATGACCCTGCCTCCACTGCCCTTTGATAAGATCATCTCTGATTTTTCTAAACCCTAATGGATACAGACCTAGCCTGTCCAACTTTTCCTCATAAGATAATCCCTTCATCCCAGGAACTTTCTCTGAACTGCTTCTAACGCATTTATATCCTTAAGGAAACCAAAACTGTACACACTACTCCAGATGTGGCCTCACCAACACCCTATACAACTGTAGAAGAATATCCCTACTTTTATATTCCATTTCCCTTGTGACAACGTTCCAATTGCCTTCCAAATCACTTGTCCTGGGAGTCCTCAATATCGACTCCGCACCCCATGGCATCAGGTCAAACTTGTGCAAAGGAACCTCCTGCTCATTATCACATACTGTCCCTCCTCAGCTAATGAATCAGTGCCCCTCCATGTTGAACATCACTTGGAGGAAGCACTGAGGGTGTCAAGGGCACAGAATGTACTCTGGGTGGGGCACTTCAATGTCCATTGCCAAGAGTGGCTCGGTAGCACCACAACTGACCGAGTTGGTGTTTTGTGACCAATCATAGCCCAGTCACTGCTGTCGTAAGCATAGCAACATAAATAACCAGGAAGAAGCCTCAAACTTGCTCCACCATTCAATTAGACTGGCTGATCTCCACCACATTTACACGTCTTATCTACGTGTCCCTCGATACCCTAACCCAACAATAATCCATTGATCTAACCTTGAAAGCTCAAATTGTTGCTCAGCATCTCCAGACTTTTTGGGGGAGAGGGTTCCAGATTCCACTACCCTTTGTGTGAAGAAGTGTTTCCTATCATCACCACTGAACAGCCTAGCTCTAATTTTAGGTTTATGCCCCTTTGTTCTGGGCTCTCCTGGCTCGAGGTGAGAGTTTATCACTAAGTAGACTATTAAATCCTTTAACCATCTAAAATACATCAATTAGGTCCTCTTCAAACTTCCCTATAGAACCAAGGTGGGTAAACGGAGTTAAGGTACAGATCAGCCATCATCTCGTTGAATAGTGGAACAGGTTTGTGGGGATGAATGGCCTCCTCCTGTTCCTAATCTCTATACTAGCAGCTGCGGTTGTGTGGAAATTGGGTGCCAGGTAATGACCATCTCCAACGAGAGAGAATCTAACCGTCTCCCCATGACATAACTGTTATGGAATCCCCCCACTAGCAACATCCTGGGGGTTACCATTGACCAGAAACTGAACTGGACTAGCCATATAAATACTGTGGATACAAGAGCAGGTCAGAGGCTAGGAATCCTGTGATGAGTAACTCACCTCCTGACTCCCCAAAGCCTGTCCACCATCTACAAGGCACATGTCAGGAGTGTGATGGAATATTGTCCACTTGCCTGGCCATTCAGCCCAAAGAACCTGTTGCACTGATTTCTTCTCACCACCTGTCCGTAAGTAGAACATGTTTTGGATTATTTTTAAAGTATGCAGTGGCAAGATTTCCCAATCTCTTGGTTTGTGTGATCCAATTTACTAATAATCCGTAACAAATTAGCATTATGATTAACTCAGAAGGTTAGTTTATTTCTCATTTAAAAACCCAGGGGAGGAATGTCTGTAACTTCCCGCACGCACCACACACACGCACCAGACACGCACCACACACGCAACACACACATGCACCCCACACGCGCCACACACGCACCACACACGCGCCACACACGCACCACACACACGCCACACACGCACCACACACACGCCACACACACACCACACACGCACCACACACGCACCACACACGCAACACACACACACCACACACATGCACCACACACACGCACCACACACACGCATCACACACGCACCACACACACGCACCACACATGCACCACACACACGCATCACACACGCACCACACACACGCATCACACACACACCACACACACGCACCACACACGCACCACACACGCATCACACACGCACCACACACACGCACCACACATGTGCACCACACGCGCACCACACACGCGCACCACACACGCACCACATATGCATCACACACGCACCACACACACGCGCACCACACACGCACCACACACGCACCACACACGCGCACCACACACGCGCATCACACATGCACCACACACGCGCACCACACACGCACCACACACGCGCATCACACACGCACCACACACGCGCATCACACACGCACCACACACGTGCACTACACACGCACCACACACGCGCACGTATACGCCACACGTGTACCACACACGCACCACATGCGCACCACACGTGTGGGGGGGGATAGATAAAAAGAGTCTTGCAGCACAAGAACCACGGAAATTCATTTAGTTCACGTGATTTCCAGAGTCCGAGAAGTCAAAGCCAAAGAAGGCTGTTCTCCTTCATGGTGGGATTCAGTTCCGATGAGTTTCCAGTTGGAGATAATAATACAAAGATGCTTGAAATGAACGATGCTGTAACGTGATGGGCTTTCTGTGCTTAGACAGCTTGGCAGGTGTTGATCAGAAACTCTTAAAATCAAACACAGGCTTTGTGGGTTGAGCGCTGACAACTTATCAGTTCTCAAAGACATATAGAGGTTTCAAAATGGTCACTTGATTTTCTTTCTCCATAAAGATCGAAAGGGGATGTTTATCCAGTGTCCAGAACTGGCTCTGATTTCAGGACTGATAATGTCCCAGTCATTAGCTGTTACACATATATGAACATATGAATTAGGAGCAGGAGTAGGCTGCCCAGCCCCTCGAGGCTGCTCTGCCAATCAATAAGATCATGACTGACCTGAATATTACTCAAACCCACATTCCTGCCTACTGCTGATAACCTTTCACCCACTTTTTAATCAAAAATCTATCTAGCTCTGCCTTCAAAATATTCAAAGACTCTGATTTCACTGCCTTTTAAGGAAGAGAGCTCCAAAGACTCACTACCCTCTGAGAGAAAAAAATTCTCCTCATCTCTGTCTTAAATAAGCGACCCCTTATTTTTAAATAGTGACCCCTAGTTCTAGACTCTCCCACAAGAGGAAACATCCACTCCAAATCCACCCTGTCAAGACCCCTCAGGATCTTACATGTTTCAATCAAGTCGCCTTTTACTCTTCCAAACTCCAGTGGATACAAGTCTAGTCTGTCCAACCTGATGCCCATTCCTGGTATTAGTCTAGTAAACCTTCTGCGATTTGCTTCTAATGCATTTACACCTTTCTTTAAATAAGGAGACCAGTACTTTACACAATACTCCAGATATGGTCTACCCAATGCCCTGTACAATTTAAGCATTACATCCCTACTTTTGTAATTAATTCCCCTCACAATAAATGATAACATTCTAATCGCATTACAATCACCAGGAAAGCGGTGTTGAGTAAATAGTTGGGGCTGCAGGCTGCCAAATCCCCAGGTCCGGATGGACTTCACCCTAAGGCCTTGAAAGAAATGGCGAGTGAGATAGTTGATACACTGGTTTTAATTTTCCAAAATTCCCTTGATTCCGGGAAGGTTCCATTAGAAAGCCACCTGCATACTAACATTTTGTGATTCATGCACTAGGACACCCAGATCCCTCTGAATCTCAGAGCTCCTCAATTTCTCACCATTTAGATAATCTTTTTATTCTTCCTGCCAAAATGAACAATTTCACATATGTCCACATTATGCCCCATTTGCCAGATCTTTGCCCACCCACTTGACCTATCCATGTCACTTATGTCCTCCTAACTTGTCCTGAGCTGTGAGGAGGATGCAGAGATGCTTCAGTGTGATTTGGCCAAGCTGAGTGAGTGGGCAAATGCATATAATGTGGATAAATGTGAGATTATCCATTTTGGTAACAAAAACAGGAAGGCAGATTATTATCTGAATGGCTATAAATTGAGAGAGGGGAATGTGCAACGACACCTGGGTGTCCTCGTACACCAGTCGCTGAAGGTAAGCATGCAGGTGCAGCAGACGGTAAAGAAGGCAAATGGTATGTTGGCCTTCATAGCGAGAGGATTCGAGTACAGGAACAGGGATGTCTTGCTGCAATTGTACAGGGCCTTGGTGAGATCACACCTGGAATATTGTGAGCAGTTTTGGTCTCCTTATCTGAGGAAGGATGTACTTGCTATAGAGGGAGTGCAGCAAAGGTTTACCAGACTGATTCCTGGGATGGCGGGACTGACATATAAGGCAAGATTGAGTCAGTTAGGATTATATTCGCTGGAATTCAGAAGAATGAGGGGGGATCTCATAGAAACCTATCAAATTCTAACAGGACTAGACAGGGTAGATGCAGGAAGGATGTTTCCAATGATGGGGGCGTCCAGGACCAGGGGTCACAGTCTGAGGATATGGGGTAGACCATTTAGGACTGAGATGAGGAGAAATTTCTTCACCCAGAGAGTGGTGAGCCTGTGGAATTCACTACCACAGAAAGTAGTTGAGACCAAAACATTGTATGTTTTCAGGAAGGAATTGGATATAGCCCTTGGGGTGAAGGGAACCAAAGGCTATGGGGATAAAGCAGGAGCAGGCTATTGAGTTGGAAGATCAGCCATGATCATAATGAATGGCAGAGCAAGCTCGAAGGGCCGAATGGCCTACTCCTACTCCTAGTTTTTATGTTTCACAATTTATTTTCCTACCTTTGTGTCATCAGCAAATTTAGCAATTATTCCTTTGGTCCCTTCATCCAAGTCATTTATATAAATTGTAAAAAGTTAAGGCCCCAGCACTGATCCCTGTGGCAAATCACTCGTCACATCCTGTCAACCAGAAAAAGACCCATTTATGCCAACTCTCTGCTCCCTGTTAGCTTCTATCCATGCCAATCTTCTTTCTACGCCAATGTTACCCCCAATACCATGAGCTTTTATTTCCTGCAATAACCTTTGATGTGGCACTTTTACAAATGCTTTCTAGAAATCTAAGTACAGTATATTCACCGATTCCCCTTTACCCACAGCACGTGATTCCTTCAAAGAACTCCAATAAATTGGTTAAACTTGATTTCCTTTTTACCAAACCATGTAGACTCTGCCTGATTACCTTGAATTTTTCTAAATGCCCTGCTATAACATCTTTAATAATAGCTTCTAACATTTTCCCTATGACAGATGTTAGGTTAACTGGCCTATAGTGTCCTGCTTTCTGTCTCCCTCCCTTTTTGAATAAAGAAGTTATATTTGCTATTTTCCAATCTAATGGAACTTTCCCCAAACCTAGGGAATTTTGGAAAATTAAAACCAGTGTATCAACTATCTCACTGGCCACTTCTTTCAAATCCTTAGGGTGAAGTCCATCAGGACCTGGGGATTTGTTAGCCCGCAGCTCCAACTATTTGCTCAATACCACTTCCCTGGTGATTGTGATTCTCCCGAGTTCCTCCCTCCCTTCTATTTCCTGATTTACAGCTGTTGAAAGAGTTACCATATATATTGAGGGTCTGGTGTCAGAAAGCCATTGTCTAGGCAGACCCACTCACTCCGCTAGCAAGGTGAGCTTATCTGATGATTTGGTTCACTTTTGAAATGGGCCTGGTAGTCCCAGATATGAGCTGGGTCTGTTAACAGCTCTGCCACGATAGTGTTGTGCGAGTGTCCTGGTTTTCGTGATGACCGAGGGTCTACACAATGAAGAGTTAGATACCACCAGTTGAGAAAGAATTCTTTTGTTCTCGTAACTCCTGGGGGTTGTTCACAGGCAAAGGGCCAACCCTGCGGTCATGTGAATGCAGCCATCTTTTCTGGTTCAGCAGAAAGTCCTTTTCTCGAAAAAAACAATAGCAATAAGTATAAAGCTCTGGATTTCTTTTCATGTCCCGGGGACCCAACACTATTCTCAGCCAATTTCCATGCAGCAACAGCTGCTGGTTAGAAATTAGGAACAGGAGGAGGCCATTCATCCACATGAACCTGTTCCACTATTCAACGAGATGATGGTTGATCTGTACCTTAACTCCGTTTACCCACCTTGGTTCTATCGGGAAGTTTGAAGAGGACCTAATTGATGTATTTTAGATGGTTAAAGGATTTAATAGTCCACTTAGTGATAAACTCTCACCTCGGGTCAGGAGAGCCCAGAGCAAAGGGGCATAAACCTAAAATTAGAGCTAGGCTGTTCAGTGGTGATGATAGGAAACACTTCTTCACACAAAGGGTAGTGGAATCTGGAACCCTCTCCCCCAAAATGTCTGGAGACGTTGAGCGACAATTTGAGCTTTCAAAGTTAAGGTTGATGGATTATTGTTGGGTTAGGGTATCGAGGGACATGTAGAAAAGACGTGTAAATGTGGTGGAGATCAGCCATAGTCTAATTGAATGGCAGAGCAAGTTTGAGGCTTCCTCCTGGTTCTTTATGTTGCTATGCTTACGACAGCAGTGACTGGGCTATGACTGGTCACAAAACACCGTGGGCCATCCTGAAGATGTGGAAGTTGCTACGGAACTACCATATTTTACCTTCTTATCTCATGTGGCTCTCTGTGTCTGTGTGTTGTTGCAGGGCCCTGACAATGATGGTGCCGATATATCAGAGTACAGACTGGAATGGGGAGAAGAGGAGGAGTCCATGGAACTAGTTTACTGTGGAATGGAAACGGCTTTCAAGCTGGACAACCTGAAACCAGCTGCACGTTACTGCTGCCGATTACAGGTAAGGGTTTACCAGCATCTGTAACACAGCTGCTCGCCTTGACCAACGTGTCACCAGACCTCTGCTGTTGGGTCTTCCCTATGACACAGCTATAAAGCATCAAAGCGTTTATCTGAACAATATCCACTGACACGTTGGATCCATCTTTTGGATGAGATTTGAAAACAGAGGCCCTGTCTGCCCTCTCCTGATGCTTCAGAGCACTTCACAGGCAATAGGAATAGTAGTAGGAAGTAGTTTTTGAAGTGTAGTCACTGTTGCAATATTGGAAACACTGCTGTCAAATTGTGCACAGCAAGATCGTACTAAGAGAAAGCAATATCAACCAGAACATCTCTTTTAAGCGATGTTATGCTATATGCCTTGTGGCCTTTCATCAGGAGTTGCTGGACCTGCTTTGGGAAAGCAAAGACTACAGTCCTGTCACTGTATAACACTGGGGTACAGTAGTGGTGGGGAGAGGTCTGTCAGTGTATAACACTGGGGTACAGTACTGGTGGGGACTGGTCTGTCACTGTCTAACACTGGGGTACAGTACTGGTGGGGACAGGTCTGTGACTGTATAACACTGGGGTACAGTACTGGTGGGGACAGGTCTGTCACTGTATAACACTGGGGTACAGTACTGGTGGGGACTGGTCTGTCACTGTCTAACACTGGGGTACAGTACTGGTGGGGACAGGTCTGTGACTGTATAACACTGGGGTACAGTACTGGTGGGGACAGGTCTGTCACTGTGTAACACTGGGGTACAATACTAGTGGGGACAGGTCTGTGACTGTATAACACTGGGGGACAGTACTGGTTGGGACAGGTCTGTCACTGTATAACACTAGGATACAGTACTGGTGGAGACAGGTCTGTCAGTGTTTAACACTGGGGTACAGTACTGGTGGGGACAGGTCTGTCACTGTATAACACTGGGGTACAGTACTGGTGGGGACTGGTCTGTCACTGTATAACACTAGGGTACAGTACTGGTGGGGACAGGTCTGTCACTGTATAACACTGGGGTACAGTACTGGTCGGGACAGGTCTGTCACTGTATAACACTGGGGTACAGTACTGGTGGGGACAGGTCTGTCACTGTATAACACGGGTACAGTACTGGTGGGGACAGGTCTGTCACTGTATAACACTGGGGTACAGTACTGGTGGGGACTGGTCTGTCACTGTATAACACTAGGGTACAGTACTGGTGGGGACAGGTCTGTCACTGTATAACACTGGGGTACAGTACTGGTCGGGACAGGTCTGTCACTGTATAACACTGGGGTACAGTACTGGTGGGGAGAGGTCTGTCACTGTGTAACACTGGGGTACAGTACTGGTGGGGACAGGTCTGTCACTGTGTAACACTGGGGTACAGTACTGGTGGGGAGAGGTCTGTCACTGTATAACACTGGGATACAGTACTGGTGGGGACAGGTCTGTCACTGTATAACACTGGGGTACAGTACTGGTGGGGAGAGGTCTGTCAGTGTATAACACTTGGTTACAGTACTGGTGGGGACAGGTCTGTCACTGTATAACACAGAGGTACAGTACTGGTGGGGACAGGTCTGTCACTGTGTAACACTGGGGTACAGTACTGGTGGGGACAGGCCTGTCACTGTATAACATTGGGGTACAGTACTGGTGGGGACAGGTCTGTCACTGTGTAACACTGGGATACAGTACTGGTGGAGACAGGTCTGTCACTGTATAATACTGGGGTACAGTACTGGTGGGGACAGGTCTGTCACTGTGTAACACTGGGGTACAGTACTGGTGGGCACGGGTCTGTCAATGTATAACACTGGGGTACAGTACTGGTGGGGACAGGTCTGTCACTGTATAACACTGGGATACAGTACTGGTGGGGACAGGTCTGTCACTGTATAACACTGGGATACAGTACTGGTGGGGACAGGTCTATCACTGTTTAACACTGGGGTACAGTACTGGTGGGGACAGGTCTGTCACTGTATAACACTGGGGTACAGTACTGTTGGGGACAGGTCTGTCACTGTATAACACTGGGATACAGTACTGGTGGGGACAGGTCTGTCACTGTATAACACTGGGATACAGTACTGGTGGGGACAGGTCTATCACTGTTTAACACTGGGGTACAGTACTGGTGGGGACAGGTCTGTCACTGTATAACACTGGGGTACAGTACTGGTGGGGACAGTCTGTCACTGTATAACACTGGGGTACAGTACTGGTGGGGACAGGTCTGTCACTGTATAACACTGGGGTACAGTACTGGTGGGGACACGTCTGTCACTGTATAACACTGGGGTACAGTACTGGTGGGGACAGGTCTGTCACTGTATAACACTGGGGTACAGTACTGGTGGGGATGGGTCTGTCACTGTATAACACTGGGGTACAGTACTGGTGGGGACAGGTCTGTCACTGTGTAACACTGGGGTACAGTACTGGTGGGGAGAGGTCTGTCAATGTATAACACTGGGGTACAGTACTGGTGGGGACAGGTCTGTCACTGTATAACACTGGGGTACAGTACTGGTGGGGAGAGGTCTGTCACTGTACAACACTGGGATACAGTACTGGTGGGGACAGGTCTGTCACTGTATAACACTGGGGTACATTACTGGTGGGGACAGGTCTGTCTCTGTATAACACTGGGGTACATTACTGGTGGGGACAGGTCTGTCACTGTATAACACTGGGGTACAGTACTGGTGGGGACAGGTCTGTCACTGTATAACACTGGGATACAGTACTGGTGGGGACAGGTCTGTCACTGTATAACACTGGGGTACAGTACTGGTGGGGACAGGTCTGTCACTGTATAACACTGGGGTACATTACTGGTGGGGACAGGTCTGTCTCTGTATTACACTGGGGTACAGTACTGGTGGGGACAGGTCTGTCACTGTATAACACTGGGATACAGTACTGGTGGGGACAGGTCTGTCACTGTATAACACTGGGGTACAGTACTGGTGGGGACAGGTCTGTCACTGTATAACACTGGGATACAGTACTGGTGGGGACAGGTCTGTCACTGTATAACACTGGGGTACAGTACTGGTGGGGACAGGTCTGTCACTGTATAACACTGGGATACAGTACTGGTGGGGACAGGTCTGTCACTGTATAACACTGGGGTACAGTACTGGTGGGGACAGGTCTGTCACTGTATAACACTGGGGTACAGTACTGGTGGGGACAGGTCTGTTCTACAATTCCCTTCACTTTCTGGTTCATCGTTTATTTTTGCCACAAATTTTGTTAAAAAGTAATTGTGACAGGATTAGAAAGAACAATGTCTGCTCTCTCGGCTACACTGAAGCATCCAGTCTTTATTCATCAGTAGGCCCCAGCTGATAATTAATCGCTGTTAAGCTGCGAGGAACTGATCCTCTGAATACATCTCCATTTCACATAATCAATGTGTTCATGAAACAAGTTAGTGAGCGATACTGATGCATGAGACACAGGTCACCATACGATTTGAAATGCCCTTTGAACATTTTTTTTAGACTCACACTTAAATAAAGAGAGGCAAGTTTTTGTCACCTCTATCATTAATTTTGGTTCCTGTTTGGGTTCTAAATGTGAAGCTAATGACATTTCATTCTGAATGTAATTGTGCGAATTTCACAAATGTGATCTTGATTTCAGGACTCATTGACACACACGTGGACCCCATCGCTTCCACTCGCTTAGCTGCAGGAGCCTGACACAAGTCTTTTGTTCTTTTTAAGTTTTTAAGCTGATGGGTCTGTCACCCATCTTTTATTTTTGGCAGGGTGGGGGGGGGTTTGGTAGACGAGTAGGCCATTCGGCCCCTCAGACTGTTCTGTAAGTGTATTTAGATCATGGCTTGTCTACGGCTCATTTCCCAGTTTTGCCCCATCCCCCACAACACGCTTCCCCAGCAAAGATCTAGTAATCCCCGTTTTACATAATTGATCCTCTGCATGCGCAGTTTTTTCTGAATTGTTAGTTCCCGAATTCCACTGTCCTTAGTATGAGGAAGTGTTCCCTGATTTCACCCTTCAATGAATGTCCCCACTCTAATTTGAGGATCATGTCCCATTGTTCTGCATTCTCCCCCTCATGCCAGACAGGATAGTTTCTTTGTGTCTAGCCGGCCTCGTTATCATTTCAAACCCCACTCCTCAATCTTCTGTGTTCAAGGGATGCAAACCTGGCCTATGAAACATGACCTTATCATTTAACCCTTTGGACTCCAATATAATTCTGATGAATCTGCACTGCGTTCCCTCCGTGACCAGTGTATCCTTCCTGGGGTGCGGTGTTGAAAACTGAACCCAGTTACTCCAGATGGGGGCTGATCAGAGCTCTGTATGCCTGTAACATAACTTCAAGCCTTTGCTATTCCAGCACTCTTGAGATGAATATTCCAGTAACCTTGCTGATTATTGGTTGTATCTGTGCACTAGCTTTTAAGGATTTGTGATGATGGATTCTCTTTACTCCTGCACATCTCCTCATCTCTCACATATGAACATATGAATTAGGAGCAGGAGTAAGGCCACTCGGCCCCTTGAGTCTGCTTCACCATTCAATAAGATCATGGCTGATCTGATTGTAACCTCAACTCCTCATTCCTGCCTACCCCCGGTAACCTTTCACCCCCTTGCTTATCAAGAATCTATCTCGCTCTGCCTTAAATATATTCAAAGATTCTGCTTCCACCTCCTTGTGAGGAAGAGACTTCCAAAGATTCTCAACCCTCTGAGAGAAAGGATTTCACCTCATCTCTGTCTTAAATGTGCGACCCCTTATTTTTAAACGGTGACCCCCTAGTTCTGGATTCTCCCACAAGTGGAAACACCCTCTCCACATCCACCCATCAAGTCCCCTCAGGATCTTGATTGTTTCAGTCAAGTTGCCTCTTTTCTAAACTCCAGCAGATACAAGCCTAGCCTGTCCAGCCTTTCTTCATAAGACAACCCACCCATTCCAGGTATTATTAGTCTAGTAAACCTTCTCTGAACTGCTCCCAACACTCGTCCTCAATACTGTACACAGTGCTCCAGATGTGGTCTCAGCAACATCCTGTATAACTGAAGCATAACCTCCTTAGGTTTGTATTCAATTCCCATCACAATGAACAATAACATTCTATTAGCTTTCTTAATTACTTGCTGTACTTGCATATTAACCATTTGTGATTCATGCACTAGGACACCCAGATCCCTCTGCATCTCAGAGCTCTGCATCCTACCATTTAGATAATAAGCTTCTTTTTTATTCTTCCTGCCAAAATGGATAACTTCGCATTTTCCCACATTATACTCCAGTAGTCAGATCTTTGCCCGCTCACCTAACCTCTCTATATCCTTTTGTAGGCTCCTCTTCACAACCCAGCTCACCATTATGAAAATATTCCTGTTCGTCTTTCCCTTATTTGAGGTGGTTGGCCCCATACATCCCTACACTGAACTCAGCTTTCCACATTTTTGCCCACTCACTTTATCTCTTATGGAACCATAGAATCATACAGCACAGAAAGTGGCCATTTGACCCATTGTAGCTGTGCTGCCTCTTCTAAAGAGCAATCCTATTTGAAAGATATATTACTTGAAGTTATATGACTCTTCTTCAGAGCTGAAGAAAAGTCATATGGACCTGAAACGTTAACTCTGTTTCTCTCTCCACAGATGCTGCCAGACCTGCTTGGTTTTTCCAGCATTTTCTGTTTTTATTTCAGATTTCCAGCACCTGCAGTATTTTGCTTTCACCTCAGTTTTAATACTTCGTTTGAGAGAAAGCATCTCCAAAGTTCAGCACTCCCTCAGTACTGCACCAGGGCTGTCAGCCTAGACCATGTGCTCCAGTCTCTGGAGCAGGGTCCAAACCCACAGCCTCTGACTCTGACACGAGAGTTGCTACCCACTTAGGCTCAGCTAAAATCGGAGGGTGGGTTTAGGAGAGGGTAATGCTGCTGGAAAACCTAGACCAATAAAGAATAGGGCATCAAATTTGAAGGACGGTTACAAAGTGTGGAAAGTGGTGAAGATAATTATAAGCCAAGCACAGAGAACTTGAATGGTCATTCAGATGAATAGCAAAAATTAGAATGTTATTTTGTTGAGGTGCATGAACATTAACTGACCCTCAGGGCTGAATCAGCTTTTCCTGACATTATTCAAAATGGTAATGAGCAGCCCTGCTGACAAAGCTGTAATTATTCTCTCAAATTATCTCACTCTTATATTCACCTGTAATTCTTATATCAATATTAATAGTAATAATGCTTTAGAAACTTCAAGTGAAGAGGTGATGACTCATGCTGTTAAACTTGGGTGTTTATTGCAGCATTCACTACACAGGACCCAGAAATGCAGTTTTTAGAAACACAGAGAAGAGCATTAGCCAGATGAACCAAGCCTTTTTCATAAATTACCCAGCTAACTTCTCAACAATAATAGCAACAACTTGTGCTTAAATAGTTTTTTAAAAGTTCGTTAACAGGATGTGGGCTTCTCTGGCTGGGCCAGCATTTATTGCCTATCCCTTGTTGCCCTTGAGAAGGTGGTGGTGAGCTGCCTTCTTGAACCGCTGCAGTCCATGTGGTGTAGGTACACCCACAGTGCTGTTAGGGAGGGAGTTCCAGGATTTTGTCCCTGTGGTGTAGGTACACCCACAGTGCTGTTAGGGAGGGAGTTCCAGGATTTTGACCCAGTGACAGTGAAGGAACGGCCGATATATTTCCAAGTCAGGATGGTGAGTGGCTTGGAGGGAAACTTCCAGGTGGTGGTGTTCCCATGTGTCTGCTGCCCTTGTCCTTCTAGATGGTAGTGGTCGTGGGTTTGGAAGGTGCTGTTGAAGGAGCTTTGGTGAGTTCCTGCAGTGCATCTTGTAGAGCCTTTAACATAACGAAATGCACTGAGAGGTGTCACAGAAGCATTCACAGAATCTCAGAATTGTTACAGAGCAGGAGGCCATTCAGCCCATCGTGTCTGCACTGATTTTCCGTATGAGTAATTTGCCCAGTGCCATTCTTCTGCCTTCTCCCAGTAACTCACTCCTTTTTAGGTAATGATCTAATTCCCTTTGACTGCCTCCATTGAACCTGCCTCCACCACACTCTCAGGCAGAGATTCCAGACCTTAACCGCTCTCTGCTGAAATAAATTTTCTTTCATATCGCTTTTGCTTCTTTTGCCAAATACTTTAAGCCTGTGTCCCCCTCGTTCTTAATTCTTTCACAAGTGGAAACAGTTTCACCGTATCTACTCTGTCCAGACCCCTCATGATTTTGAACACCTCTATCAAATCTCCTCTCAACCTTCTCTTCTCCAAAGAAAACAGTTCCAACTTCTCCAGTCTACGTTCATAACTGCAATTCCTCAATTCATTCTCATGAATCTTTTCTGCACTCTCGCCAATGCCTTTACCTCCTTCCTAAAGTGCTGTACCCAGAACTGGAAGCAATACTTCCAGTTGAGGCCAGACTAGTATCTTATACAAGTTCAACATAATCTCTTTGCTCTTGTAGTCAATGCCCCCATTAATGAAGTCCAGGGCACTATATGCTTCATTAACCACTCTCTCAGCCTGTCCTGCCACCTTCAATGATTTATGCACATACACAACCAGGTTCGTCTGCTTCTGCACCCCCTCTAGAGTTGTTTCCTTTATTTTATATTCTCTCTCCATGTCCTTCCTACCAGAATGAATCACTTCACGTTTCTCAGCATGGATCTTCATCTGTCACTTGCCTGCCCACGCCAACTTGTCTATGTCCTTTTGAACTTCTTCACCTTCCTCCTCATAGTTTACAATGCTGTTAAGTTTTATATCATCTTCCAAATTTTGAAATCATGCCTTGTACACAAAGGTCTAGGTCATTAATATATATCAGGAAGAGCAATGTCCTGACACTGACCCCTGGAGAACACCACGACAAACATTCCTCCAGCCTGAACAATATCCATTTATTACTCTGTTTCCTGTCACTCAGCCAATTTTGCATCTGTGTTGCTACTGTCCCTTTTATTCCACGAGTTACAACTTCTCTCACCAGTCTGCTGTGTGTCACTTCCTTTTGGAAGTCCATGTACACCACATCAACCGCATTGCCCTCATTAACCCTCTGTTACCTCTTCAAAAAGACTCCAACAACCTAGTAAAACATGATCTACTCTTAACAAGACCATGCTGGCTTCCCTGAATTTACCCACACTCGTCCATGTGACTATTCATTTTGGCCTGAATTATTGTTTCAAGAAGTTAAACCAAAGTTAAATTGACTGATCTGCAGTTGTTGGGTTTATTTTTACACCTTTTTTTGAACAAGGGTGTAACGTTTACAATCCCCCAGTCTTCTGGCACCACCCCTGAGCCTAAGGAAGACTGAAAAATTATGCCATTTCGCTCTCCCTTCTCACAGTATCCTTGGACCTGATCCAGCTCCTGGTGCTTTATCAACTTTTAAGCATCCGCAGCCAAGCTCATACCTCCTCCTGATCAATTTTAAATCCATCTAGTGTGTTCGTTAGCTGCTTTGACCATGGCCGGGGTAGCATTTTCTTCCTTGATAAAGACAGATGCAAAGTATTCATTTAATACCTCAGCTATGGCCTGTGCCTCCATGTGCAAATCCCCTTCTTGGTCCTTAATCAGCCCTGTCCCTCCTTTTATCACCTTTTTACTATTTATATGCCTGTAGAAGACTTTGGCATTCCCTTTTATGTTAGCTACCAGTCTTTTTTCTTACTCCATCTTTGCTTCTCTTAGTTTCTCACCTTCCCTCTGAACTTCCTATAATCAGCCTGGCTCTCTGTTGTATTTTCCACCTGACATCTGTCATAAGCACACTTTTTCCTCTTCATTTTAATCTCTATCTCTTGTCGCCCAGGGAGCTCTGGATTTGTTTACCCTACCTTTGCCTTTTGAGGGAATATACCTTGACTGTGCCTGAACTATCTCTTCTTTGAAGCTAGCCCATTGTTCAGCTGCTGTTTTTCCTGCCAACCTCTGACCCCAATTTATTTGTCCCAGATCCGTTCTTACCCCATTGAAGTTGACTTTTCCCCAGTTATTTTTTTCTTACCCTAGCCTGTTCTTTCTATTCTCTATAGTCAGCCTAAGCCGCATGATCCAATAATCACTGTCCCCTAAATGCTTGCCGACTGACACTTGGTCTATTTGGCCACCATCTTTTTTATTCTTTCACCGGACATTAGCTTTTCTGGCTGGATCAGCGTTTTTATTGCCCATCCCTAATTGTCAACATTTGATTCCAATTCATTTGGCCCAGATCCATTCCCACCTCTGTTGAATTTGGCTTTCCCCAGTTAATTATCCTTACCCTGAATTGCTCTTTATCCTTTTCCACAGCCAACCCAAACCTCATGATACAATGATCACTGTCCCCTGAACATTCTCCTACTGACACATGATCCACTTGGCCCACCTCATCCCCAAGTAACAGATCTAGCAGTGCCCCCTTCCTCATTGGACTGGAAACATACTGCTGGAGAAATTTTTTTGTGAACGCACTCTAGGAATTCTTGTCCCTCTCAGTCCTTTACGCTCATACTATCCCAGTCTATATTCAGATAATTAAAGTCCTCCATTATAAGTACTTAATAATTTTTGCACCCCCTGTAATTCCCTTGCAAACCTGTTCCTCTACATCTTTCCCACTGGTTGATGACCTATAGACAATACTGAGTAATGTAATTGCGTCTTTTATGTTCCATAGATCTATCCAAATAGATTCTGACCTTGACTCCTCTGAGACGTCCTCTCTATCCAGCACTGCCATGCTCTCCATGATCAATACCACCGCCCTTCCCCCATTTCTTCCTTTCCTATCTTTCCTGAGCACTTTGTACCCAGGAATTTCAACACCCAGTCCTGTCCTTCGTTGAGCCAGGTCTCTGTTATAGAGACAATATTGTATTTCCACATTGCAATCTGCACCTGTAACTCTCAGTCTTATTTACCACACTCCATGCATTTACACACATGCACATTAACTCTGATTTAGACTTTATTACTTTCTTCCTTACCCTGACCTCACCTAATAACTTATTGTTCCGAACTCTAGTGCTATCTATCTCCCCCAGCATTCTGTGCACCTTGGAGTTCCTCTCTGATATGACCTCTTGGTTCCTGCCAAGTTAATTTAAGCCCTTCCCAACAGCGCCAGCCAATCACACTCCAAGGAACTTAGTCCTGGCAAAAACAGAATTACCTGGAAAAACTCAGCAGGTCTGGCAGCATCGGCGGAGAAGAAAAGAGTTGAAAAACTCTTTCTTGGACTCGAACTCAAGTTCTGTCGAAGGGTCATGAAGACTCGAAACGTCAACTCTTTTCTTCTCCGCCGATGCTGCCAGACCTGCTGAGTTTTTCCAGGTAATTCTGTTTTTGTTTTGGATTTCCAGCATCCGCAGTTTTTTTGTTTTTAACTTAGTCCTGGCTCTGTTTAGATGCACCCTGTCCGGCCTGTACAGGTCCCATCTCCCCCAGAACCAGCCAGTCCCAATGTCCCAAGAACTGAAAGCCCTCCCTCTTGCACCATCTCTCCAGCCGCACATTCATCTGATTGCCCTACTATCTATATACTCACTTGCACGTGGCACTGGGAGTAATCCAGAGATTGTTACCTTTGAGGTCCTGCTTGCAAATTTCCTAGCCCATTAAACTCTGACTGCAGGACCACATCCCTTTGTCTGCCTATGTCAGTCATACTGAGGTGTACTACAGCTGCTGTTTGTTTATCCTCCTGCTCATGGAACTACGCTCAGTGACATCTTGACCTTGTCACCAGGGAGGAAACACACCATCCTGGACTCTCAACTGTGGCTGCAGAAATGCCTGTCTATTCCTCTAACTATCAAATCACCTATCACTAAAGCTCTTCCAGTCACAGAAACATAGAAAATAGGAGCAGGAGAATGTCATTTGGCTCTTCGAGCCTGTTCCACCATTCATTATGATCATGGTTGATCCTCTACCTCAACGCCATACTCCCACACTCTCCCCATATCCCTTGATACCTTTAGAGTCCAGAAATCGATCTATTTCCTTCTTAAATATATTCAGTGACTTGGCCTCCACAGCCTCCTGTGGTAGAGAATTCCACAGGTTCACCACCCTCTGAGTGAAGAAATTTCTCCTCGTCTCAATCCTAAATGGCCTACCCCGTATCCTGAGACTGTGACTCCTTGTTCTAGACCCCCCAGCCAGAGGAAACATCATCCCTGCATCCAGTCTGACCAGCCCTGTAGCGAATGGAACTTAAGCTGGAAAAGTGTGAGGTAATACACTTGGGGAGGGCTAACAAGGCAAGAGATTACACTATGAATGGAAGGACCCTGGAAAGTACTGAAGATCAGAGGGACCTTGGTGTGCATATCCACTATCCCTGAAGGGAGCAGGGCAGGTAGATAAGGTGGTTAAGAAGGCATATGGGATACTTACCTTTATTAGCCGAGGCATAGAATACAAGAGCAGGGAGGTTATGCTGGAACTGTATAAAACGCTGGTTAGGCTACAACTGGAGTACTGTGTGCAGTTCTGGTCACCACATCATAGGAAGGATGTGATTGCACTGGAGAGGGTGCAGAGGAGATTCACCAGGATGCTGCCTGGGCCGGAGGGTCTGAGCTATGAGGAAAGATTGGATAGGCTGGGGCTGTTTTCCAAGGTTCAGTGAAGGTTGAGAGGGGACCTGATAGAGGTGTATAAGATTATGAGGGGCATAGATAGGGTGGATAGGGAGGCACTTTTTCCATTAGCAGAGGGATCAATAACCAAGGGGCACAGATTTAAGGTAAGAGGTAGAAGGCTAAGAGGGGAGTTGAGGAGAAATATTTTCACCCAGAGGTTGGTAGGAGTCTGGAACTCACTGCCTGAAAGGGTGCTTGAGTCAGAAACTCTCATAACATTTAAGAAGTATTTAGATATTCACTTACATTGCCATAGCCTCCAGGGCTTTGGGCCGACTGCTGGAAAATGGGATTAGTGTAGTCAGATCTTTGTTGACCGGGGTGCGGACACGATGGGCCGAATGGCCTCCTGTGCTGTAAACATCTATGAGTCTATAATTTTGTGTGGTTCAATGTACCCCCTGTACAGCTGAGTCACCCATGGTGCCATGGACTTGGCTGTGGCTGCACTCCCCACATGAGCCATCTCTCTCATCAGCATTCTGAACTGAATACTGGTTGGAGAGTGGGATGCACTCAAGGGACTCCTGCACTACCGGCCTATTCTTTTTTGACTGGTGGTCACCCATTCCTTCCCTCCATGTATACTCTTTAACTGTGGGGTGGCCACATCTATGAATGTGCTATCCACGTAGCTCTCAACCTCACAGCTGCACCGACAATTCGCTTATGGGATGTGGGCATCACTGACCAGACCAGCATTTATTGCCCATCCCTAACTACCCTAGGGAAGATGATAATGAGCTGCCTTCTTGAACCACTGCAATCCCTGCTGCTCAAGTCGCAAAACCTGGAGCTCAAGCTGCTTCAACTGATGACACTTCCTGCACAAATGGTTGTTCAGGACAAGGGAAGCATCCTGGAGTTCCCACATAGCACAGGATGTGCATTCTAAGAGGTTGGAGCAGCCCTGCCATTCCACTATCTGTTAATTGATAGAATAAAGGCGATCCATAATGAGATATTAGACTAGAAGACCAAAAGCTTGATGAAAGAGCCATGTTTTAAGGAGCATCTTAAATGAGAAAAGTGAGGTAGAGAGGCGGAGAGGTTTAGAGAGGGAATTCCAGAGCTTAGGGCCCAGGCAGCTGAAGACACGGTTGTCAGTGGTGGAGTGATTAAAACTGGGGTGGTCAAGAGGACAGAATTAAATGAGTGCAGATACCTCAGAGGGCTGTGCGGCTGGAGGAGATTACAGAGATTGGGGAAGTGAGGCCATGGAAGGATCTGAAAACAAGGATGAGAATTTTAACATCAAGATCTTCCTTAACTGTGTGCCGGTGTAGATTAGCGAGCACAGGGGTGACAGGTGACTGGGACTTGGTGCAACTTAAGACCCGGGAACAAAGTTTTGGATGATGTCACGTTTATGGAGGATAGAATCCGGGAGACCAGCTGGGAATAATGGAATATTATGTAAAATGGAATAATCAAATCTGGAGGTAACAAAGACATAGGCGAGGGTTTCAGCAGCAGATGAACAGAGACGGGGGAGTTAGCTGATGTTACTGAAGTGGAAATAGGCAGTCATAGTGATGGCGCAGATATGGGGATCAGAATGTCATCTCAGTGTTCAAGTGACACCAAGGTTGTGAACATTCTGGTTCAGTCTCAGATAGATTGCAGAGAGAGAGAGATGTGAACAGTTGCTGGGGAAGGGAGTTTGCAGTGGGGACCAAAGACTGTTACTCCACTCTTCCCAATATTTAGTTGGTGGAAATTTCTCCTCATCCTGTGCTGGATGTCAGACAAAGTCATGTCAGTCTGATAATTTAGAGACAGTGGCGGAGTTGAGAGAGGGTGGAGGTGAGGTGAAGCTGAGTGGCACCAGCCTGTGTGTGAAAACTAACACTGTTTTTGATGATGTCACCAAGGGGCAGCATGTAGATAAAACAGGAAGAGGTTAAGGATAGATCTTTGAGGAGGTCAGAGGTAACGGTGTGAGAGCAGGATGAGAGGCCATTGCAAGTGACCCTCTGCTCATGATTAGACAGACAGGAATGGAGCCAGGTCCCACCCAGCTGGACAATAGTGGAAGGATATTGGAGGAAGATGGTGTAGTCATCCATGTCAAAGGCTGCAGACAGATCGAGAAGGACGAGGTGGGAAAGTTTACCTTTGTCCCAGTCACACAGCATGTCATATTATGATTTTGATAAAGCTGTCTGGGGACTGATTGGAGGGTTTCAAACATGTGGTTCCAGGAAAGTTGGACATGGATTTGGGAGGCGACAACATGTTTAAGTAAGTTGCAGACAAAAGTGGGGGTAAGCGATAGGGAGGTAGTTCGCAAGGATGGAGGGGGGGTCAAGGGTTGGTTATTTGGGGAGCTGATGACAGACTTGAAGATGAGGAGGAAAGTATCTGAGCAGAGAGAGCCATGAACAATATCAGTTAACCTGGTGAACCCCAGGAAGAAATTTTGGGTGGTCAGCGGTTTACTGGAAATAGGGTTGGCGAAATGGGAAGGAAGTGACTCTCATGGCCAAGATGAGCTCGGAGGGGAATTGAGAGAAGATAAGAGAAGAACTGGAGAAAGATGAAGTTGAGGATTAGACAGCAGAAATAGTGAAAGTTTTCCCATATCCCTCAGCCAGCCCCACCTTCCCAATCTCTGCCCATATCCCTCAGCCAGCCCCACCTTCTCACTCTCTGCCCATATCCCTCAGCCAGCCCCACCTTCTCACTCTCTGCCCATATCCCTCAGCCAGCCCCACCTTCTCACTCTCTGCCCATATCCCTCAGCCAGCCCCACCTTCTCACTCTCTGCCCATATCCCTCAGCCAGCCCCACCTTCTCACTCTCTGCCCATATCCCTCAGCCAGCCCCACCTTCTCACTCTCTGCCCATATCCCTCAGCCAGCCCCACCTTCTCACTCTCTGCCCATATCCCTCAGCCAGCCCCACCTTCTCACTCTCTGCCCATATCCCTCAGCCAGCCCCACCTTCTCACTCTCTGCCCATATCCCTCAGCCAGCCCCACCTTCTCACTCTCTGCCCATATCCCTCAGCCAGCCCCACCTTCTCACTCTCTGCCCATATCCCTCAGCCAGCCCCACCTTCTCACTCTCTGCCCATATCCCTCAGCCAGCCCCACCTTCTCACTCTCTGCCCATATCCCTCAGCCAGCCCCACCTTCTCACTCTCTGCCCATATCCCTCAGCCAGCCCCACCTTCTCACTCTCTGCCCATATCCCTCAGCCAGCCCCACCTTCCCACTCTCTGCCCATATCCCTCAGCCAGCCCCACCTTCTCACTCTCTGCCCATATCCCTCAGCCAGCCCCACCTTCTCACTCTCTGCCCATATCCCTCAGCCAGCCCCACCTTCTCACTCTCTGCCCATATCCCTCAGCCAGCCCCACCTTCTCACTCTCTGCCCATATCCCTCAGCCAGCCCCACCTTCTCACTCTCTGCCCATATCCCTCAGCCAGCCCCACCTTCCCACTCTCTGCCCATATCCCTCAGCCAGCCCCACCTTCCCACTCTCTGCCCATATCCCTCAGCCAGCCCCACCTTCCCACTCTCTGCCCATATCCCCCAGCCAGCCCCACCTTCTCACTCTCTGCCCATATCCCTCAGCCAGCCCCACCTTCTCACTCTCTGCCCATATCCCTCAGCCAGCCCCACCTTCTCACTCTCTGCCCATATCCCTCAGCCAGCCCCACCTTCCCACTCTCTGCCCATATCCCTCAGCCAGCCCCACCTTCCCACTCTCTGCCCATATCCCTCAGCCAGCCCCACCTTCTCACTCTCTGCCCATATCCCTCAGCCAGCCCCACCTTCTCACTCTCTGCCCATATCCCTCAGCCAGCCCCACCTTCCCACTCTCTGCCCATATCCCTCAGCCAGCCCCACCTTCTCACTCTCTGCCCATATCCCTCAGCCAGCCCCACCTTCTCACTCTCTGCCCATATCCCCCAGCCAGCCCCACCTTCTCACTCTCTGCCCATATCCCTCAGCCAGCCCCACCTTCTCACTCTCTGCCCATATCCCTCAGCCAGCCCCACCTTCCCACTCTCTGCCCATATCCCTCAGCCAGCCCCACCTTCTCACTCTCTGCCCATATCCCTCAGCCAGCCCCACCTTCTCACTCTCTGCCCATATCCCTCAGCCAGCCCCACCTTCCCACTCTCTGCCCATATCCCTCAGCCAGCCCCACCTTCTCACTCTCTGCCCATATCCCTCAGCCAGCCCCACCTTCTCACTCTCTGCCCATATCCCTCAGCCAGCCCCACCTTCTCACTCTCTGCCCATATCCCTCAGCCAGCCCCACCTTCCCACTCTCTGCCCATATCCCTCAGCCAGCCCCACCTTCCCACTCTCTGCCCATATCCCTCAGCCAGCCCCACCTTCTCACTCTCTGCCCATATCCCTCAGCCAGCCCCACCTTCCCACTCTCTGCCCATATCCCTCAGCCAGCCCCACCTTCCCACTCTCTGCCCATATCCCCCAGCCAGCCCCACCTTCCCACTCTCTGCCCATATCCCCCAGCCAGCCCCACCTTCCCACTCTCTGCCCATATCCCTCAGCCAGCCCCACCTTCTCACTCTCTGCCCATATCCCTCAGCCAGCCCCACCTTCTCACTCTCTGCCCATATCCCTCAGCCAGCCCCACCTTCCCACTCTCTGCCCATATCCCTCAGCCAGCCCCACCTTCTCACTCTCTGCCCATATCCCTCAGCCAGCCCCACCTTCTCACTCTCTGCCCATATCCCTCAGCCAGCCCCACCTTCCCACTCTCTGCCCATATCCCTCAGCCAGCCCCACCTTCTCACTCTCTGCCCATATCCCTCAGCCAGCCCCACCTTCCCACTCTCTGCCCATATCCCTCAGCCAGCCCCACCTTCTCACTCTCTGCCCATATCCCTCAGCCAGCCCCACCTTCTCACTCTCTGCCCATATCCCTCAGCCAGCCCCACCTTCTCACTCTCTGCCCATATCCCTCAGCCAGCCCCACCTTCTCACTCTCTGCCCATATCCCTCAGCCAGCCCCACCTTCTCACTCTCTGCCCATATCCCTCAGCCAGCCCCACCTTCTCACTCTCTGCCCATATCCCTCAGCCAGCCCCACCTTCTCACTCTCTGCCCATATCCCTCAGCCAGCCCCACCTTCTCACTCTCTGCCCATATCCCCCAGCCAGCCCCACCTTCTCACTCTCTGCCCATATCCCTCAGCCAGCCCCACCTTCTCACTCTCTGCCCATATCCCTCAGCCAGCCCCACCTTCTCACTCTCTGCCCATATCCCTCAGCCAGCCCCACCTTCCCACTCTCTGCCCATATCCCTCAGCCAGCCCCACCTTCTCACTCTCTGCCCATATCCCTCAGCCAGCCCCACCTTCTCACTCTCTGCCCATATCCCTCAGCCAGCCCCACCTTCTCACTCTCTGCCCATATCCCTCAGCCAGCCCCACCTTCTCACTCTCTGCCCATATCCCTCAGCCAGCCCCACCTTCTCACTCTCTGCCCATATCCCTCAGCCAGCCCCACCTTCTCACTCTCTGCCCATATCCCTCAGCCAGCCCCACCTTCTCACTCTCTGCCCATATCCCTCAGCCAGCCCCACCTTCTCACTCTCTGCCCATATCCCTCAGCCAGCCCCACCTTCTCACTCTCTGCCCATATCCCTCAGCCAGCCCCACCTTCTCACTCTCTGCCCATATCCCTCAGCCAGCCCCACCTTCTCACTCTCTGCCCATATCCCTCAGCCAGCCCCACCTTCTCACTCTCTGCCCATATCCCTCAGCCAGCCCCACCTTCTCACTCTCTGCCCATATCCCTCAGCCAGCCCCACCTTCTCACTCTCTGCCCATATCCCCCAGTCAGACTCCTGATTCTGTCAGCCCAGAAAGGATATTTTCTCTCACTTACCCAGAGAGTCTTTCGATCCTTCCTTCCAGCTCTAACATGGCGTGAAAATCATGGCAGATTCCCCGATCAGGCGCTGGTTGAATTACCCTCGGGGTCTTAATTGGCACCACAGGCTCCACATGAATGGACAAGGCCATGCTATTCACCTGTGAAACCCTAACATCAAAGATGGTGGGAGAAGGTTGAGTCACTAAGAAGCAACCAGGTCATTTTTAACTGGCCTTTTGCACAATGCCCCCCCCCCCCCCCACCCCCTTCCCCGCACCCCACTCCCCAAAACTCTCCCACCGTATCCTTCACTCTACCATTGGCCAGCTGGGCTGCAAGCTCTGGAATTCTCTCTCTCAATCTCTCCTCCTCTTTTAAGAGGCACCTTCAAACCTACCTCTTTGACCAATCTTTTGGTCATCACTTAACGGCTTCTTATGTGGCTCCGTGTCATACTTGGCCTGACTAAAGCCGCTATGAAATATTTCAGGATGGCTTTAACCACATCAAAGACGCTATATAAACGCAAGTCTGTTGTTGTCCTCGATGTTGGGCAGGTGGGGGTTAAAATTTGGACCCGGTGACTTGGGCAAGTCTGCGGTAAAAGTCATCCTGAGTTCATTGCTACATTTGGTTTGATGTCTGGTTATTAGCAAAATAAATTAAACTGCCTATGAGCTACAGGCAGTAAAACAGTTGCAATCAAATCTGTGTTACACTTGAAGAAATGAGTTTGAGAACTGGCCATTTTCTCCCATGGAGCCATATTAGTGTCTCTTCCCCTAAATAACAACTTGAAATTTTCAGACTGGTTGCAACATTGAGTTAGAGTGCTGGTGACTGGGGACTCGGGGAATCCAATTAAGCCCAGAATGTGGATATAGACGAAGGAAAGAACTTGCATTTTTATAGCGCCTTTGGCTACCTCAGAGCATCCTGAAGTTCTTCACAGCCAAAGAACTCTCTTTGCATTGATTGTAGCCATGTTGTAACTTAAAAGACATGGCAGCCAATCGGCACACAGTAGGACCCCAAAAATAGCAATGAGATAAATGACCAGGTCGCCTTTTTAACTTCCCACTTTATTTTATGTGCGGCATTTTTTTGCTCATCCCTAATTGCCCTTGAACTGCATGGCATGCCAGGCCATTTCGAAGGGCAGTTAAGAGTCACTGTTGGGTAACATGTAGGCCAGACCAGGCATAGATGGCAGATGTCCTTCCCTAAAGAGAAGGTGGATTTTTTTTCAACAATCGATGATAGTTTCATGGTCACCATCACTGAGACTAGCTTTCGGTTCCACATTTATTCATTGAATTTGAATTCCATGGTAATGCAGTTTGAACCCCTATCCCAAAAAGCACTCTGGATTACTAGTCCAGTGACAGTACTACTACACCACTGTCTCCCCATGTTTAAATGATGTTGGTTAAAGGTTAAGCATTGGCCCTAGACACAAAGCTAAGACCCTAAGAGCCGTGTTGATTCGTTCCCATATATACACGCGTGTCGTGTGCATGCGTGTGCACACGCACACGCACACACACACGCGCGCGCACAGAAACAAACAACAGAAACCAACCTGCTCTTTAATATGAATTGGACGGGCTGAGTTGAGAGTGTCGGCCAGCTGATGTGTTAGGTTCAATTGAAAACCTGACGAGAAGGATCTTTTGGAGCACAATTAGAATGTTTCTATCCTCTGTTGTTATTGACTAGACCATGATTGGTAAGACGGTGGAGAGTGAAAAGGGCAGGTCTCGAGTTACCAACTCAGACTGGAAGGACTCCTGAACGTTACATCACATGAGCGCCCTTCTTCCATTGGCCTGGCCTGCTGGTCGATCTTGTTTTTTTCCAATATCTCTAATATTCTTATAACTAGTAAAACAAAAGTGCTTAAAATAAATTGGAAGAAGACACGATTATTTTTAATTCCTCTGAAGGTTGTTCTCCGGGGATCGGTGCCCAGGAGATTGATCTTTAACTCCTGGAGACCCCAGGACAATCTAGGTCTAAAGTATAAGAGGTGATGATGAGTTTTGTACAAATACAGTTTGAGCACTGTGTGCAGGCTTGGGATCCCATTATAGAAAGGACATTAAACACATAGTGAGCAGACAATATAGGTTCCCCATGATGATAGCAAGGATAGAAGCTATGGTTGCTGGGACTATTCCCAATGCAGCAGAGAAACAAAAGCAAGATTGAGGTAATTTCCGAATGTCAGCTGTTTACTGTAGATTTTCTGTCTTGTTCTTTTGGCATTTTCTCCTCCAGGTTTGGTTTATTTGCAAACTGCTCACTCTGGGACCCATCAACGATCCCAGGGCAACAGTTGGAGCAAGAGCACAGGAGTTCTCTGCTGTGTCCTGGCCAATATTTATCCCTTAAACAACATGACAAAAGCAGATTACCTGCTCATTATTACAGTGATGTTTGTGGGAGCTGGCTATTCACAAATTGGCTGCTGCATTGTCTACATTGCAACAGTGACTACACTTCATTGGCTGTAAAATGCTTTGGAGCCATTCTGTGGTGATGAAAGGCACTATAGAAATCCAAAATTCTTTCAGAAAACCCCCTTGCCTAGTCTTTATTTCCCAAGTGATGAGAGGAAGGACACAGTTTTTCTACAAGTGATTAGATTGGAGAAGTTGGGACTGTTCTCCTTGGAGGAGAGAAGGTTGAGAGGAGATTTGATAGAAGTGTTCAAAATCATGAGGGGACTGGACAGAGTAGATAGGGCAAAACCATTGGTGGAAATGTCGAGAACTGATCGGCAAAAGAATCAATGGAGACATGAGGAGAAACGCTTTCATGCAGTGAGTGGTTGGGATCTGGAATTCACTGTGTGGTGAAGTCAGATTCAATTGAGTCATTTGAGGAAATTAGATTTTTTTTTATTTGCTATGGGATGTGGGCGTCACTGGCTAGGCCAGCATTTATTGCTCATCCCTAATTGCCCTTGTTTAGAGGGTATTTAAGAGTCAACCACATTGTTGTGGGTTGGAAGTCACATGTAGGCCAGACCAGGCCAGGACAGCAGATTCCCTTCCCTAAAGAACATTAGTGAATGAGATGGATTTTTACGACAATTGGCAATGGTTATTGAATTCAAATTCCACCTTCTGCTGTGGTGGGATTTGAACCCAGGTCCCCAGAGCATTACCCTGAGTCTCTGGATTACCAGCTCAGTGACAATACCACTATCCCACCACCTCTCGGTATTATCTGAAAAGGAAGAACATTCAGGGCTACAGGAGAAGGTGGGGGTATGGCACTAGGTGAATTGTGCCTTTGGAGAGCCAGCACAGACACAACAGGCCGAATGGCCACCTCCTGTGCTGTAACCATTCTGTGATTCAATGGAAAGTTCAGAGCAGCCAGTTGGAAAAGTTCCGACAGTGATTCTCTCACACACCTGGCTAAAATCGAGACCATCAGGGAGCTGCTGTCAGCCCTGGACCTCTGGTTAAATCTTGCGTCTTCACCTTGTTCTCTTGACGTCACTGTCGGTGCAATGCGCGATTTTGCAGTCCATGCACGACGAGAACATAATTATTGTTAATCGCACGACAGATTTTCACTGGATTATAATTCTGGGCAGTGTTTCAGAGAATCCTGAACTGTATAATTAAAATAGATGGTTATCAGTGGTGGGCACATGCAGAATCTAATTGGATGGATCATTAACTAACTTAGGTGCAGTAAAATTCATTGATCATCCCCAACGTATTGACCCAATTTTCTTCCTGCTTTGAGTGAAAATAATGTAGACTGCTTTGATCATTGTTACCTGATGATAGAATCATATGGAAGGTTTTTACCACTTCTTCAATCAGGAAATCATAACAACTTGCAACATAAAAAAATTCTCCTCCTGTCCTCTCTGGTTCTATTGACAGTCACCTTAAATATGTGTCCTCTGGTTACCCATCCGATAGAAACTGTTTCTCCTTATCTATCTTTATTACCCTATCAAAACTTTGAATGCCTCAATTAAATCTCCCCTTAGCCTTCTGTGGTCTTGGGAGAACGCCAGCTTCTGCAATCCCTCCACATAACTGAAGTCCCTCATCCCTGGGACCATTCTAGTAAATCTGGTCTGCACCCTGTCCAAGACCGTGACATGAATGTCCCCTTTTAAGATGTGCGCATGCGCAGCGATACAGCAATCTTAAAGGGGCCACACAGCGTGATGAACAAAAGTTAGAGAAAGATGGTTGCTTGACATCCCTCCGAACGTGTGGTGTTCAGAATTAGACACTGCTCCGACGGGGGCCTAATCAGTGTGATTATGTAGCCTACACCTCCATTTGTCAATAAGGATGCCATTTACTTTTATGACCGTCTCATCAACTTATCCACCACCTTCAAAGACCTGAGCACGTATCCCCCCCCCCCCCCCCCCCCCCCCCCCACCCTCCCCACAAGGTCTCTCTGTTCCTGCATTGTGGTGCTTATTATTCCTAGAAAGGTCCACAGGAATCACCTTGCACCTATTCACAATTCAGGACTCTCTACTCCGTGAGCCCAAAGTGGGAGATGCCCAGAAGAAAAGGCAGATTTCCTTTCTTGACGCTCCAATTTTCACTTTACTCCTCTGAACATTCCCCCCTTCTTCCTGCATTCCAGGCCCTTTTGAATTGTCTCCTGCCCTCACACATTCACCACCCAGTACCTCAGAACTCAGCTTCCCCAGCTCCCTTGGTCAAAACTCCAGAGGCTTGAGCTCATAATATAGGCTGACACTCCCAGTGCAGCACTGAGGGAGTGCGGCACTGTTGGAGGTGCTGTCTTTTGAATGAGATGGTTGACCAAGGCCCCATCTGCCCCCTCAGGTAAATTTACCAAGTTCCAGGGTCACTGTTTCAAAGAAGAGCAGGGGAGTTCTCCCCAGTGCCCTAGGCAATGTTTAGCTTCCAACCAACACCTATACGCACAGATAAACTGCTCATTATCTCATTGCTGTTTGTGGGAGCTTGCTGTGCGCAAATTGGCTACCAAGTTCCCTAACTTGCAACGGTGACCAGTCTTCAAAAAAGGACTTCATTGGTTGTGACTAAGGTTGTGAAAAGCTGCTTTAGAAATGCATGTTCTTTTGTCATGTTCGATCCTCTGACAATCTACAGGCTTTTCAAACACAAACTCCATGGGCCAGAATTTTACAGCCTTGCTTTGGTGGGAACGGGGCCGTAAAATGCAACGAGACATTCTAAACCTCATTGGCTTCGGCGGGAATGTAAAATCCCACTGCCGTACAATCTCACCCCAAGTCACCAGAAAATAACCCAGAGACCCGGGGCAACGCTCTGGGGACCCGGCTTTGATCCCATCAAGGCAGACGGTGGAATTCGAATTCAAGATAAAATCTGGAATTAAAAGCCTAATGACGATGACCATTTTCGATTGTCGTAAAAACCCATCTGGTTCACGAATGTCCTTTAGGGAAGGATATCTGCTGTCCTTGGAAAAACTCAGCAGGTCTGGCAGCATCGGCGGAGAAGAAAAGAGTTGACGTTTCGAGTCCTCATGACCCTTCGACAGAACTGTCGAAGGGTCATGAGGACTCGCAACGTCAACCTAGTTCTGTTGAAGGGTCATGAGGACTCGAAACGTCAACTCTTTTCTTCTCCGCCGATGCTGCCAGACCTGCTGAGTTTTTCCAGGTAATTCTGTTTTTGTTTTTGTTTTGGATTTCCAGCATCCGCAGTTTTTTTTGTTTTTATATCTGCTGTCCTTACCCAGTCTGGCCTACATGTGACTCCAGACCCACAGCGATGTGGTTGACTCTTTAAACAAAAACGCCCTCTGGAGTGGCACCGCCACCTTCTCAGGGACAAATAGGGATGGGCCATAAATGCTGGCCTAGCCAGTGATGCCTACATCCCATCGGCGAACATAAAAAATGACATCAGTTCCACACCTACACTCTGTGACTGCAATTGGGTTCTAGTCTGTGAGCCTTTCAATAAGGCTGTCAATAATAAAAGAGGCTTTGCAGCAATCAAACTGAGAGTTGATCATGTTAACCCTATCCTCACAATTGCTAATAACTATTCCTAGAAAGTGAGGGGCTTTGGAGTGAATGTTCACAGACCCCTGAAAGTCGTAGGACAGGTATATAAGGTGGCTAAGAAGGCATATGAGATACTTGCCTTTATTAGCTGAGGCATAGAATATAAGAGCAGGGAGGTTATGCTGGAACTGTATAAAACACTAGTTAGGCCACAGCATGAGGACTATGTGCTGTTCTGGTCACCTCATTACTGAAAGGATGTAATTGGACGAGAGAGGTTACAGAGGAGATTTACGAGGGTGTTGCCAGGACTGGAAAATTGCGGCTGTGAGGAAAGATTGGACGGGCTGGGGTTGTTCTCCTTGGAGCAGAGGAGGCTGAGGGGTGATCTGATTGAGATGTCCAAGGTTATGAGGGATCTGGATAGAGTGGATGGGAAGAGCCTATTTCCAATAGCAGAGAGGTCAGTGACTAGGGGGCATAGATTTAAAAAGTGATTGGTAGAGAGACTAGAGGGGGGTGGGGTGGGGGGGGGGGATGGTTGGGAAACATTTTTTTTTGCCCAGAGGGTGGTGGGAGTCCCTGGAACTCACTGCCTGATAGGGTGGTAAAGGCAGAAACCACCCCCCCCCCAACTCATTTAAAAGGTGTCAGGATCTGCACCTCAAGTGCTGTAACCTGCAGGGCTACGGACTAATTGCTGGAAAATGGGTTTAAGCTGGGTGGCTCGATTTTTTTCGCTGGCATAGACACGATGGGCCGAGTGCGCCCCCCCCCCCCCCCCCCCCCCTGTGTGCCGTAAATGTTTCTCCATTTTCTAAGTTTTCTCGATTCCTGTAAAGGAGGGACATGCAGGGATGTGAATTGTTCCTTAGGAGAGCTAACACGGACATGATGGGCTGAGTGGCTTTTTTTACTGTATCGATTCTAGGATTTTAAATAGGAGTAGGACAATCAGCCCCTCAAATAAAATCACAGTTCAACTCCACGTTCCTGCCTGTTCTCCATATCTCTCGATTCCTTTCACTGTTGGGTTTGAATATCATTCATTTTAATGGTAATTGACATTGAGGAGCTGAGGGACAGTATTTTTATGTAGCGAATTTGTTATTCATTCATGGGATGTGGGCGTCGCTGGCTAGGCCCAGCATTTATTGCCCATCCCTAATTGCCCTTGAGAAGGTGGTGGTGAGCTGCCTTCTCGAACCACTGCAGTTGTTGTGAGCTGGAGTGAAAGGGCAGCAAATTGAACAGTAACTCCTGAAAGGTAATTGGATAATTATTTGAAGGGTAAAAATTTACAAGATTACGGGGAAATAGCAGGGGAGACTCGGACTAATTGGAAAACACTCTCAAAGAGCTGGCTAAGGCATGATGGGCCAGAATCACAGAGGGCCAAATGGCCTTCTCTTACGCTGTAACATTCTGTGATTCTACCACCAAGCATTTGGCTTCGCTTTGGTTGATGGGACTGTCACTTTGCAACAGGCAGCCAGGTGGACTCTCACAGTGAATGTTTGGCACCATGTAGGGTCCTTCCTAGCCCCCGGTGCTGGGGGCCTTCAGGATGGGTTATGACTATTGGGCTTAGGTCTCCTTCTTGATGCGGGGCAGGTCTTTAGTGATCTCTTGACAGTGTGCTCTCTTTCCCTTTCTGCTTAGGCTACTAACCAGGCAGGTGCGGGGCCTTACAGCAGTGTGATCACCCACACAACCCCCGCCTCAGTCCCTGCTGCTGTCTCCACCCTCTACGTCTTGGATGACCAACACCTGGACCCTTGTCTGACCTCGTCTTCCACCTGCCTCGCGGTCAAGTGGGCTGAACCTTGCAGTAACGGGTCTGAGATCCTCTCATACAGCATAGACCTCGGAGAGAGCCAGCTAACTGTGGACAATGTCACGGCCTATGTCATACGGGATCTCCTGCCAGACACCTCCTACAGGTAATCATCTCATCACATAGTGTGGGCCCTCAGCCACACACTCGAAGCAGCTGGTACCCTCTAGCGGACATTAGGGTTGGAGTCAGGAGCTTTGTGCTGGGTAGAAGCTTTATTGGGAGGGTGAGTGCGGGGTGAAGAGGGACAATGCAGTCAATGATGACAACTCCCTGGGCTAGGAAGTGGGAACAATCATTGGAGTTGGGGAAAAGAATCAGACTCAACCGCGATGCTGCCTGTTGTTGAATAGCCTGACAACAATCACTATCTTGGTTCAGAGATTTGTACAGGGAATTCTAGGTGCAAGCTGGAAAGAGCAGCAAAAATAGTTTTTTTTTATTTCATTGATGAGGTGTGGACATTGCTGAATGTGAATGTACAGTTGTCGAGTGTGTTTGAGGCAGGAGTTGATAGGTCCATGTTTACAAAGGGAATGGAGGGCTGTCGGGATTGGGCAGGGAAAAGTAGACGAGGTAGAAGATCAGCTGCGATCTGATTGAATGGTGGAGCAGGCTTGAGGGGCTGAATGGCCTACTTCTGCCCCCCCGCCCTCCCCCCTATTTTTATGTTCTTATGATGACATTCTTTCTTAAATTGATAATCCAAAAGGCAGAGCCAAAATCCAGAGCCCCCCATATAAGGCTAACAGTGACCCACCAAAGTCGGCAGACTGGGGAAATGGGGATGCTGAGACAGTCTAATCTGAATGGTATTACTGTGAGGAGGGGTGCGGTAGCAGAGGGATCGGGAGCCGCACCTTCACAAAGGTTTCAGGACAAGGTGAGAAGGCAGTTGAGAATTTGTAAACAAGGGTACTGAACACGGAAACAACAAAGCCCTGTTAAGCTTTTACAAATTTCGGGTTTGGTCTCAGCAGGGGTATCATGTTCGATCCCGGGCACCACTTTCAAAAAGAATGTCATGACCTAAGAGGGTGTAGAGGAGATTAATCAGGATGATATCAGGGATGAGGGGCTTCAGTTCATGTGGGGAGACTGGGAAAGCTGGTATTGTTCTCCCTAGAACAGAGAAGGTTAAGGGGAGATCTAGTGGAGGTTTTTGACATTAGAAAGGGTTTTAACAGAGCAAGTGGGTCACAGGTTTTAATTTAATTGGCAATGCATGAGGAAAATGGGGAGAAATCATTTCAAACAGTGGATTGTTAAGATCTGGAATGCTCTACTTGAGAAAGTACATTCCATAGGAGATTTCAAAAGGCAATTGGCCTTTCCTTGAGCAGGATTAATGTATGGGTCTTCTGTTCTTTCAGAGTCTATAATTCCTTAGTAGAAGTCCCAGATCTGTCTATACTGAAGGGTTTTCTCCCTTTTCCCACTCCTGGATACAGCCTACAAGTTTCCTTTTTTAAACTGCCCCATACACAACTCTCCACAGTCTGTCTGCAATGCACTGCTGGGAAATCTGAGCTTCTTACGACTCTGTGTCTTTGTCTGCTCCAACTAGTTTCAGTTTTCCCAGAAACTTGAAGTCCATAGCCTTGTTTCTGAGAAAAATGAAGTTACAGCTTCCCCATCGCTGACAAAAACAAGAGGAACCAAAAAATACTTTTAAACCATGGACAATGCAGCCATTTGTCATGTCATCTATTCAGACAATAGCTTTTGCACGCTTCCTACTGTTCCTACAAACAACAGATATATGAAACAAAAACAGAATTACCTGGAAAAACTCAGCAGGTCCGGCAGCATCAGCGGAGAAGAAAAGAGTTGACGTTTCGAGTCCTCATGACCTTTCGACAGAACTACATATATATGAACCTGTTCCTTTTGTCCTTACATAAATACCCAATATTTGGAGTGTTCTCTGCTGTTTGACCCCTGTTGGTCCTGACTACCCTCTTGTGTGAATGCAAAACATCTTGTGGCACTATCTGAGGAAGAGCAGGGCAGTTCTCCCCAGAATCACAGCCAGGGTTTATCCCTCAACCGATATCACTACAAACTAATTATCTGATCATTTGCTGTTTGTGGGAGCTTGCTGTGCATAAATTGGTTGCCGCATTACATCAATGACTACACAGCACAAAGTGTCTCTGTGGCTTCTCTATAGCACTGTGGGAAAGCCTGAGGTTCTGAAAGGCTTATAGAAATGCAAGTCTATCTTTTGTGTTTGTACCCAAATGAGGAATGTTAAGCCTGTGTCATTTTCTGCACACTGCCCTTGTGAATTTTGCATTATTCACTCCAGGCAGAGCAGACCAGACAGCAAACCGTATCCTATGTGAGGCAGACAACTCCATATAGTTACAATCAGAGACTCTGGGATCATGCTGTGCAATATCTCAGCCAGATTTTTGAGGAATGACAGTCTGATTCAATGTCCCATTTCGGTTAAGGTAGCTCCAGACCCCTGCTCAGTGACTCCTGTTGAAGTCTCAGTGAGGGATGATCATAATGATCATGATCCCTGGAAGTTTCCGAATCTTTGAGAGGGGAGTAGTAGGATGGAGAACTTCTTCTCTTGGAATTACAATAACAATGTGTTTTTATATAGTAATAAAATGTCACAGGAGCATAAGTCAGTCAAAATTTGACACTGAGCCACATAAGGAGATGTTAGTACAGATGACCAAAAACTCAGTCAGAGGTTAAAAGGAGTGTCCTCACATAGAATCTACAGCATGGAGAGAGACCATTCAGCCTGACTAGCCCATGCTAGTGTTTATGCTGCACACCAACCCTCATCTCACCCGACCTACATATCCTCCCTTTCCTCTGCCCCTCATGTATTTATCCAGCTCCCCTTTAAATACATCTATTCTATTCACCTGAACCACCCCAGGAAGAGGCGGAGACGGTTAGTTAGACAGGGAATTTCCGGAAATTAGGGTCCAGGCAGCTGAAGTCCCAGCCGCCAATGGTGAAACGAAAGGAGCCGGGGATGTGCCTGAGGCCAGAGCTGGATTTAACATAGAGTTAACAGCCGGTTAACTTAAAAAACAGACACTCGAGCCTCAAAAGATGCATGACCCCCTGCCCTGGAAATCAGGGACTGGAAAATCGAGCTCTGCTTCTCTGAGTCAGAGAGGCTGTGGGACTGCAGTTCCTGTCAGAGTGCACGGTTCAATATTTTAGATCATGAACTGGGGAGTCTCCTCTCATTCCATTTCTTAAAGTATAGATTATTGCAGCGAGGGGTGAATGGATTATTTAACAACTGGGTTATTAGGATCAACATGGCTCTTTGTGACTCTTCTTGCCTGCCTCTTCCTCACTGTGATCAGGCCTGAGGAAGATGATTCACTCCCTGCCGCCCTGCCATTGGAGAACTCACTTCCTATGTTAAAGAATGAAAGAACTTGCCTTCCTACGCAGCACCTTACATGACCTCAGTATGTCCCAAAGAGCCTTACAGCTAATGAATTAATTTGAAGTGTAGCCACTGTTGCAATGTAGGAAATGTGACAACCAATTTGTGCACAGCAAGCTCCCACTATCCAACAATGTGATAATGACCAGATAATTTGTATTGGTGATGTTGATTGAGGGATAAATGTTGGCCCTGGCTGCCAGGGGGTGAACTCCCCTGCTCTTTTATGTCCCACCTGTGAGGGACAAGGACAGCACCCCCAACAGTGCAGGATTCCCTCAGTACAGCACTGGGAGTGTCAGTTTGGATTCTGTGTTCAGGCAGCGATCAAACTGAGTACATTTTGATTGAGAAGTGAGGGTGCTGTGCACTGAGGCATGGCTGATGCTTTAATTTGTTTCAAAATCGCTACAGGGATAAAATATGATCATCATTTTCCATTTTGTAATGCATTATCCTGGCATTACCTTTCTAACTTTTAGGGATGGGCAATAAATGCCAAAGGCAGTGATGCCCACATCGCATGAATGAATTTAAAAAAATAATAACTGAAGCAGGTTTAATACCAGCAAAGGTGATGCATTAAAAGGAACTCAGCATTAAACACCATTGGAGACAGAGTCAGGGTTGAGGAAGGATAAGGAAAAGCTTTGATTTCAGATCGTCCCTGCATCTCCCCTGGCCTCGCTGCTTTAAAACTATGACAATGAATCTTGAAAGGCCAGCTCTTGGCTGTAAATTGGAATCCTGGCGCAGACATCGCTAAAAGCTAACAGGCAGGTACAATGGGGTTTGGAATAATAAAGGGGGTGGAAGTTATGTTACAGCTGCATCAAGTTCTCTTAGACAGCACGCAGAGGAACTGTGTCCAGTTCTGGGCACTGAACCTCACGAAGGACAGACTTGCCTTGGGGTGGGTCCAGCATATGTTCACCAAAATGATGCCGGGAGGTGCTCCCTCCAGGATGAGACGTTGACCTGAGGCCTCCATCTGCCCTCCCAGGTGAACATCAAAGGGTGTTATTTCGAAGAAGAGGAGGGGGGTGGGGGGTGGGGGTGCCCTCCTTGGTGCCCTGTTAGCAAATCAGAAGACAGTGAGAGTTAGAGGTTTAGAGCTTACTTCCTGTGATCCAGAAGGGTAAATCCGTTCTCCAAACAGACCAGCTTGTGGTGAATTAACCGATTCCATTCAGTATGGTGATCAGTGGGGGTGGAGTGAAGGTTAACCTTCCTGATCATTATCCAGTGAGCTCTACCATTAACACCCAAAGCGTGTTCCACCAATCGTTTAGGTCATGGCTGATCTGTATCATAACTCTAGTGGGCACGGTAGCTTAGTGGTTACGTTACTGGACTCGTAACCCAGAGGCCTGAACTAATTGTCTAGCGACATGAGTTTATATCCCACCAAGGCAGCTGGAGGAATTTAAATTCAACTTATTAAATAACATCTAGAATGGAAAACAAATCTAGTCTAAGTAATGGTGAGCATGAAGCCACCAGATTTTTATCAAAACCCATCTAGTTCACTAATGTCCTTTTAGGGAAAGAAATCTGCTGTCCTTACCTGGTCTGGCCTACCATGTGACTCCAGGCTCTTAGCTGTGCTCTGAAATGGCCTGGCAAGTCACTGCGTTACATTCCAGAACACGATTCACCACTATCTTCTTACGATCAGTTAGGGATGGGCAATAAATGCTGGCTTTTTCCAATGAATGAATAAAAAATAAAAAGAATTAATTGTCTTTGCTCCATATCTCTCGATGCCCTTGCGCAATAAAGATGAATCAATCAATTATCCTAAGCACCTTAGTTAAATCACCCTTCGCTCTTCTATACGCGAGGGAATACAAGCCTAGTTTATGCAACCTGTCTTCATGACTTAACCTTCTCAATCCCGGCATCATTTTGGTGAACATGTGCTGGACCCACCCCAAGGCAAGTCTGTCCTTCATGAGGTTCGGTGCCCAGAACTGGACACAGTTACTCTGCGTGTTGTCTAAGAGAACTTTATGCACCTGTAACATAACTTTCACCCCCTTTTTATTCCAAACCCCGTGGTACCTGCCTGTTAGCTTTTATCAATGTCTGCGCCAGGATTCCAATTAACAGCTAAGAGCTGGATCCCGTGGTGATTTTCTTCCAATCTCGACCCATTCCATCAAGGAAAGCAGACAGCTTTGTGGCTCTATGGCCATTCTCTTGGGTTCAGGGCATTCCAAACCACTTTACAGAGAATCAGGTACTTGTTGAAGTGCAGTGACTGTCGTGGTATAGGGCATGTGGCACCAACTTGTGCACAGCAGGATCCCACAGACGGCAGTGAGATAAATAACCGGCATTCTGTTCCCTTGTGGCATCAGGCAATGTTTAACGAGAGAGGCTGACCATCCGAGGTCCCATCTTCAGTTAGCCTCAGGGTCCCTGGACTACACAGAGGAACAGAGAAGGTGAGGTGGGGTGGGGTGGGGAGGGGTGGTGATATCAGCCATTGTTGCAACTCATGACTACTGTTGTGTCAGGTGAGAGTAGAATGGGGCTTGGCTAAGTATACCAGCTCCACATAGTAAAATGACCCACAGCACAATTCACAACAGATTGAACCAGGAGCCCAGCAGTTTCCCATCAGCCAATCCTCTGCCTCCACTTCATCGATTGGGAAGGATAAGTTTAAAAAAACAGAAAAGAAAAACTTGCATTTATACATTTATTTATGACCACTAGATGTCTCAAAGTGCTTGCGATGCAGAGGGATCTGGGTGTCCTAGTGCATGAATCACAAAAGGTTAGTATGCAGGTACAGCAGGTAATAAGGAAAGCTAATAGAATGTTATCATTTATTGTGAGGGGAATTGATTACTAAAGTAGGGAGGTGATGCTTCAGTTACAGGGCACTGGTCAGACCACACCTGGAGTATTGGGTACAGTATTGGTCTCCTTATTGAATGTAAATGCATTAGCAGTTCAGAGAAGCTTTACTAGACTAATATCAGGAATGGGTGGGTTGTCTTGTGAGGAAAGGTTGGACAGGTTAGGCTTGTACCCACTGGAGTTTAGAGGAGTAAGAGGCAACTTGATTGAAACCTTTAAGATCCTGAGGGGTCTTGACAGAGTGCATGTGGAGTGGATGTTTCCTGTTGTGTGGGAGAATCTAGAACTAGGGGTCATTGTTTAAAAATAAGGGGTCACTTATTTAAGACAGAGATGAGGAGAAACTTATTCTCTCAGAAGGTAGTCAGTCTTTGTAACTCTCTTCCTCAAAAGGCAGTGAAAGCTGAGTCTTTGAATATTTTTAAGGCATAGTTAGATAGGTTCTTGATGAAACAAGGAGATGAAAGGTTATCAGGGGTAGGTAGGAATGTGGGGTTGAGATTACATTCCGATCAGCCATGCTCTTATTGAATGGCAGAGCAGGCTTGAGGGGCCGAGTGGCCTACTCCTGCTCCTAATTCAAATGTTTGTATGAGATACTTTAAGTGTAGTCACTGTTCTAATGTAGGAAACTTAGCAGCCAATTTGCACACAGCAAGATCCCACAAACAGCAATGGGATAATGACCAAATCAATCTGTTTCTGTGATGTTAATTGAGGGGTAAATATTGGTCAGGACTCCCCTGTTCTTCCTCAAAATATTTGCATCCACCTAAGTGGCCATGTAGTGGCTCAGTTTAATATGTCAAGCAAAAGATGACACCACCAATAGTGGAACATTCCCTCAGTAGCGGCAGTCTTGAGTTTTGTGCTCAAGTCCTGGAGTGGGACTTGAACCAACAACCTTGTGACTCAAAGGAGAGCGCGCTACCAATTGAACTGCAGCGCACACAGCATAACTTTATGTACTTGCGTAACTTATACTTTCTGTAAAGTCTGTACAGCAATCGCACCAGTTGGGAGGAGGGTGTTATGACACAGCAGTTGGTAAAGGCTGAGTTATTTCAAATCCCAGAGGCAAACTTTAAACAACTGTCATAATCCATATTTTCGATTGGTATGTTGTGAGTAGCAGCTCTAAATTCAGGAATAAGACCACCAGTTCTTGAGAGTTTTCAAATCAAACTAAATGAAGCATTTATTAATTTACAACAAACAAAACACATACACATGGCTACAAATTACTACCATCACAACTTTTAATTAATTCCCAAATTAATCTCCACTCAGGCAACAAAAACCTTAAAAGTGGAGACTTAAACAGACACCTGGCAAAGCATTTTCATCTTACAAGTTCACAATGAGTTTCGTTTCTCAATTTGGCCCTTTGCAGACAGTTGTAGGCTTACAGGCTTAGACCTTACATGCCTCTGACCTGCACACACACAAACTCCTTTCTGTTATACCCAACCTTCCCCTTTGAATGTAAAGTCTCGTTTTTTCACCAGGCCCTTTGATCCCCTTTCATAGTATCAATTTTATTAGTAATATAAACATTGCTTGGTCCCTCCTATCTAGGTGCAAGATTTAATTCCCACTCTTGAATGCTCCACTCAACAAAATGCAAATGTACCCTCTAACTACTGTTTACACCGCAACTACCGTACATCAAAGCACCCAGACTAGCTGGCTTTAATCCAATTAACACACACACACACACAGACTAAACCTCTATTTTAAAAACATTTCTAATAACATTATATACATTAATATCTCTTCCTGACAAGAGGGGAAGGATGAATTTACTCAACATTGCTACATCTAGCGAGTCATTCCGTTTATAAAACACGTGTGGCTCAAAAACCCATCAAAGTCAGCGAGCTGCGATTATGTGCGTGTAGATCACACAGAATCACACAGTGCAGAAGAGGCCCTTCGGCCCATCGAGTCTGCACCAACACGTGAGAAACACCTGACCTACCTACCTAATCCCATTTACCAGCACTTGGCCCCATAGCCTTGAATGTTATGACGTGCCAAGTGCTCATCCAGGTACTTTTTAAAAGATGTGAGGCAACCACCACCCTCCCAGGCACAGCTTCCAATCAACTGCACCATCCGTTACCTCGGGGTGAAAAAGCTAAAAATTGAACAACCATCAAAAATAAATGCCGAGTTATCTCTTGTGTTTACAAAAGGTGAGCTCAGTCTCACATCCCCCAGAGGAAAATTCATTATAGAATCACACTGAAAGGAAGGAGGCCATTCATCAGCCCATGCCTGCCCTGACTCTTTGAGAAAGCTACCCAATTACACCGCCCCCAACCCCCACCCCCATCCCCATCCCCCCCACCCTCCCCCAGCTCTTTCTTACAGTCCTGGAAAGTTTCAAGTAGCTATCCAGTTCTCTTTTAAAAGCTACAATTGAATCTGCTTCCACCGCCCTGTCAGGCAGCTCATTCCAGATCACAACATCTCACTGAGTAAAATGCAATGTACTTCGGGACTCCTGATGGGGTGACCTAATGGCCATCCGTAAGTTCGTGAAGATGTGGAGAGAGTATTTGTACTGGTGTGGGAGAGCAAAACTATCAGCAATGAATATGATACATTTTTAAATATTCATTCGTGGGACGTTTGCATCGCTGGCTAGGCCAGCACTAATTGCCCGTCCCTATATAAGACCATAAGACATAGGAGCTGAAATTAGGCCATTCGGCCCATCGACTCTGCTCCACCATTCAATCATGGCTGATAAGTTTCTCAACCCCATTCTCCCGTCTTCTCCCCGTAACCTTTGATCCCCTTACCAATCAAGAACTTATCTATCTCGGTCTTAAATACACTCAATGACCTGGCCTCCGCAGCCTTCTGTGGCAATGAATTCCATAGATTCACCACTCTCTGGCTAAAGAAGTTTCTCCTCATCTCTGTTCTAAAAGGTCTTCCCTTTACTCTGAGGCTGTGCCCTCGGGTCCTAGTCTCTCCTACTGATGGAAACATCTTCCCCACATCCACTCTATCCAGGCCTTTCCGTATTCTGTAAGTTTCAATCAGATCCCCCCTCATCCTTCTAAACTCCATCGAGTATAGACCCAGAGTCCTCGATGCCACTAATGAATATGATAAGGAACTCAGGAGAAACTTCTTTGCCAAGGGAGTGCTGGGGAATGTGGAACTCACTACCGCAAGGAGTAGTTGAGGTGAATTGAACAGAGACGTTTAAGGGGAGAGCAGACGAGTACATGAGGCATGAGAAATGGAGGGATAGGCTGATAGGGTGAGATGAAGTAGGGTGGGAGAAGGCTCATGTGGAGTATAAAGGCCAGCATGGAGCAGCTGGGCTGAATGATGTGTTCATGTGCTGCATACTCTATACACAAGCTGGAAGTGTGAGGTCAAGCAGGGATGTAGTGTTTGACATCAAACTTGTTAATAACAGCTTGTCGCCCTGCAGCTAGAGGAGAGGCTGCGGGTGGTGAGACACTCCCCAGCCTTGAGCTCCGAGGGAAGGTAACAGAGACGTGATTTGAAGACAATAAGGAATCAGGGAGGAAGGAGAGTATGTAGGACAGAAGACTACCTCAAGATGGCAAACGGTACTTTACAGCCAAAGAAGCGCCGTCGCTGCAGGGAAAGCAGCAGCCGATAATGCACAGCAAGCTCCCACGACGACCAGACGGTCTGTTTTCAAAGTTGGGGTTCAGACGATTTAAAAATGTCCGGGAGACCAGGGAGAACTCCCCTGCTCTTCCTCCAACAGGGACATGGGGCAGAGTTTTACGTCTGGCAGACGCGCCCAGCCGGCCCGGTCGGGAGTAAAATAGCATGTGGTGACGTCAGGCGGGTGTCCGCACGTTACCGCGCACCCATCATGACAGATCGGCCGGCGGGCACACGCGGGTTGGTTGGCGAATAGGCCTGGCGGCCTTTGCAATTTTTAGGAAAGGTTGGGGTTTCCAACAGGAATTTTTTAAAAAGGTAAAGAAATTCTTAAGCATCGTCTTTAATATGTCCCTGTTCATGTGACCGAGTCACACGTGGGGACACGTTTCCCTTATTATTTTCATTGTCAAACCCTTCAGCTCCCTGAGGCAGCTTTCAGTGCGCGCTACCCCACCCCCCCCCCCCCAACCCCCCACGCAGGCGCAGACTTCAGCGCTCACTCTCCTCCCGCCACACCCCGTTAATCGGCCGGCGGGTGTGGAATCGCGGGCAGCGGTCCGTTTCACAGCCACTCCCGAGCCTGCCCCACGGGGTGTGTTTAATATTCACCTGAAAGGACAGACAGACAGGGTCTCAGTTTAACTATGCAGCACTCACTCAGCACGACACTGGGAGTGTCCGCTGAGATATTGTGTTCGAGTCCCCTGGAGCGGGACTGGAATCCGCAACTTTCTCGACTCAAGAAATGACAGTGCTACCTACAGAGCAAGGGCTGACCCCAGAACCTAGGAGGAACAAGAGAGTGCTTTGGGACATTACGTGAGCTGTGTGGAACATGACCTGGGAGGAACAGGTTACTTTGGACCTGTGGTTTTTAAATCGCACCCCCCCCCCCTTCTGAGAGTTTTTCTCACGTCATGTCTGGTTCTGTTGTAGACTCAATGATAGGCATTGATTACTGTGATCAGTCAATAACTCCACTACGTTTGCTCATGTGATTGGAAGGATGGTAGACGATGAACTAGGTGAACCTTGGTCTCTCTTAGTGCAGTTCCCAAACTGTCCCCCGGTGAGACCCAATTTAATGTCTCAGACGTTGTGCAATCCCAAAGTGCAAATTTGGGGGGAGTATGAGAGTTGGTTGAACAGGGTTGGGATGTAGGAAAAAAGATTAACAGATGGGCTAATGTATGGCGTAGGTGATGATGTACCACTGACACTATTAATAATGAATTAGACTCTCTCTCTCTCTCTCTGTCATGCCTAGCAGCAACATGCCAATTCTGTAAACTTGTTTAGATGTAGTACTAATAAACAAGTGCTAAGCAGATACTAGAGTATGTCTGCAGACTGTCTAAGAAATAAATCCCACGCCTAGAGCCCAAGACATCAGAACCCAATCGCAGAACATGGTGACAGTGATAGAGACATCAATACAAAAGATAGATACAAACCAGATGCTGGAGTGGGCCATTCAGCCCCTCGAGCCTGCTCTGCCATTTAATAAGATCATGACTGACCTGATAGCAACCAGACATCTGTATCCCACCTACCCCTGATAATCCATTGCCCCCTTGCTTACCAAGAATCTATCCACTCTGCCTTAAAAAATATTCAAAGACACTGCTTCCACCAACTTCTCAGGAAGAGAGTTCCAGAGACTCACGACGTGAAAAAAATTTTGCCTCATCTCTGGTTTGAAAGAGTGACCGCTCACCTAATTCTAAATTCTCCCACAAGAGGAAACATCCTTTCCACAATCCACCCTTTCAAGATCCCTCAGGATCTCGAGGATCTTGTACGATTCAATCGGAGATACAACCAGACGGTACGTCGGCGTTATCGAAGGAATTGCAGAGTGAAGGAACTTTTGAAAGAAGGTGAAGAATTATGAGCAGCAGCAGGAGGCAGATTGGGGAGAGGTAACGATGGTCGTATCTTGTGAGCAGCCCCTTGCCCTTGTCCTGCCCGTTTGACTGCCTCGAGGGTCTGCAGAGGGGCCAGCAGTGGGAGTTATAGAAACGCCATTTTCTCTGATATCGAGGATTATCAAGTCTTCATAAAAAGGAGCCAAAGCTTCTGGTTAGCTGCTTCCTTTATGCAGTAGGTCCAGTAGCAGATGCGTTCTGCTAAGACTGGAGTTCATCGGACTTTGAGTCCATTCTTAAAGCTTATGACACCTTTTTTGATCTGCCTTGGTTTTCATGCTGGCAGTTCGGTGCACAATACGGCCTCAACTTCGAATGCTGAATCAGGCTACCGTTCGTGGCGACTCTGAGGCTTCACGCGACTCCGTAGATTGGGTAGGCCCCACCCATAAGAGAGCCCACCAGACCGCCCAATAGGGTGGGAAACCCCATGCCGGCAGCCATTTTCAGATGCTTGCGAAAACCCAACGCAGACGCCAGGACTGCCCAGCAGGGGGTGCAGAACGCTTCCTGTGTGGCCAAACTGGACATTTCAAGCGTTTCTGTAGATCCAGCAATTTTAACTGAAGTCGAAGACCAGAAAGTATTTATGAAAAATATTTCTTCCAAGAAATGGAAAGTCCAGAACCAGAAGGCCCAACAGAATTCCTCGGGAATGTTGGCTTATTCCTAGTAATCTTAGGAAAAATAGATGATGTTCATCTTTTGAATGAGTCACTGTTTTCCATGAACACCCTTCAACCTTTTATTTAGAAGTCGTGGACATTCAGTCTTCAGAAGCTGAGGGAGTTTATGCACTCAGCAGTCAGTCCCTTTCTTTCACAGAGACACCATCCACCAGACCCCGGGCAGACAAGGAAGTTCTCAATCTCCCAGTTCTTCACCAAGTCAGGCCGGAGGTGGAGGATACAGTCGGCGCTGCAGCAGACGGTGACCACTGGCATGAAGAGCTGCTGGACCTGAACTGTCTCTTCCTAGAGAGTGATGGGGAAGAATCCCTTGCTGTACTGAGTGACCGCTTGGAGGTTGAGGTCCTAGAGAATGATTCATTTTTCCTGTTGATGGATGCACCTCTCATGATGTCTCTGTGGTCTGTTTAAGGAATCAGCTGTGCTTTTAGTGGCTGAACAGCATTCAGTCCTTAGTTCCACTGAATCTACACATGTATTGTTGACTTTATCTCCTGTTGTCCATGAAGAGGATGCTTTGCCTGAGTCCAGGTCAGAGTCCATAGAGGATCACACTGTTAGAGAGTTGGTACTTTCCCAGGGTCAAAGCTAATTGACCCTCCCCACCCTTCCCCCTCCTCCCTGCCCCCCGCTATACTTCAGTCCCAGCTAAAAATCATCTTCTCTTCAGAGCTGGAGGTCAGAGCAGAAACTACAACAGAATCTTTAGCACTTCTGAAGCTGCAGATTCCTGTACAGATTCTTGTCCCCGAGTTGATTGTCTACAGGAAATTCCTCTCATTACAGAAGATGAGGCTGTCTTCACTCCATATTCTCAGAAATTCATCCCACTGCCCACAGTGGAGCAACCTCATAGAGAGAGAAGTGTGGCTCTCTTACACTGCCTACAGAAAGGAGACAGTCCCCCCGAGGTGTCAATGGAAATCATCCTTTCCTGAAAGGCTGACTGGAGTTTTGTTTCTTCATCATCAATGAAATCTCCGATCTTCAATCCCTTTCAGTCTTTGATGCAGCAGTCGATGATACAGCTGTGGTAGTCTTCCCTGGAGTTGAATTAGGTGTATAAAATTATGAGGGGCATAGATAGGGTAGACAGGAAGGAACATTTCCCCTTGGTGGAGGGATCAATAACTAGATTTAATAACCAAATAGATTTAAGGTAAGGGGCAGGAGGTTTAGAGGGGATGTGAGGAAGAATATTTTCACCCAGAAGATGGTGGGAATCTGGAACTCACTGCCTGAAAGGGTGGTAGAGACAGAAATCCTCATAACATTTAAGAAGTATTTGGATGTGCACTTGCGATGCCATGGCATTCAAGGCTATGGATCTAGGCTGAAAAGTGGGATTAGAATAGTTAGGCACTTGTTTGACTGGCGCAGATCCGAAGGGCCTTTTCCTGTACTGTGGACCTCTATGACTCTGTGACTCTTTTCCTTTTTAGGAAGCTTCTTCCCAGAGTGCTTTGTTGGAGAAACAAGTTCCTCAGTGCCCTGAGTTGTTCTTTTTTAGTCCCAGAGGCTCCAAAGCTTACAGATGTTGAAGAAAGCCCTCATGTCTCTAAGACGTCTTCCCCAAGAGCCAAGAATACTGAGGGAGATAAATCCCCCAGGACTGTAACTTGGGGAGGGGAAGAGTAGGAGTTGGAGTTGAGTAGAATCTGTATTTGTGAAAAAGAGAGTTACAGAAATGTAATGTAAATGGTTAAAGACACAATGAGGGCTTTTATCAACATCCGGCAGCTTGTCATCATCTGCAGAACGGGACAGCGCTTCAGCATCACTGCCGGGAAGCAGAGGGTGGGCTGCAGGGTAACTAAACTTTAAGGACAACAAGCAGTTTTCAACAGAAGACTGATCCAAAAGAGAAAACTGAATGAGTCGACCTTTGGAGCCTCTGGGACTAGAAGAGAACGACTCAGGACACTGAGGAACTTGTTTCCTTTTGCTGAAGACAGGATAGTATATTTGGGGGGAGGTTTAGTATAAAGGGTTAAAAGATGGGATATTCTAATATATGACATTAATGATAATGTACTGCTGACATCAGTCAGTCATGTGTTAGACTGTTGAGAGAGAGAGAGAGAGGGGTTGGAATCATGCCTACAAGCAACGTGTCTACTCTAACAGGTTAAGATGTAGCAATAATAAACAAGTGTTAATCAGGTATCAGAGTACGTGTACAGCCTGTCTAAGAACCCAGTCCCAAGCCTAGGGTCCAAAGTAGAAGGACCCATCTCAGAACAGAGGAGACTTCAGTCGTTGAGCAGGGTGAGGGGTCAGGAATTAAGCATGGGGGGAGCTGATGAAAGGGCATTTCTCCAAAAGGAACAAAACTTGCTATTCAGCAGCAGCATTCAGGCCTCAGACAGCAGCCCATGGGGGAGGTGGTGGCGTAGTGATATTGTCACTGGGCTAGTAATCCAGAGACCCAGGGTAATGCACTGGGGACCTGGGTTCGAATCCCACCACGGCAGACGGTGGAATTTGGATTCAATAAAAATCTGGAATTAAAAGTCTAATGATGACCATGAAACCATTGTTGATTGACATAAAAACCCATCTGGTTCACTAACGTCCTGTAGGGAGGAAAATCTGCCGTCCTTACCTGGTCTGGCCTACATGTGACTCCAGACGCACAGCAATGTGGTTGACTCTTAATTGCCCTCTGAATAAGTGCAATTAGGAATGGGCGATAAGTGCTGGCCCAGCCAGCAATGCCTATATCCTATGAACAAATACAAAAAAAATTCACCATGTCACCAACAAAGAAACACAAGTATGGAAAGGGGCCTTGCAGCTGTCAGAATTGAGGCTGAGCTCCACTGCAGCCATTGCTACCTCGGAGCTTAAACCCCCAAAATCTCATCTCATAGCCCCACTGGGGCTCATTACCCACCGTTTAAGAGGCCCTGGCCTGGTGATTATTATGAGAGGCCAGTAGTAGGTAGCGAAAGGAAAAAGCAAAGATAACAAGCCTTTTTTTATATCCAATTTCAGATTTAAAATCTGCTGGGGAGGATGTCTTTCAATGTAGTAGCAAGTGTAGATTCGAGTGTAGACAGAATCTTATAGCCCACGGTCATTCGGCCCATCATGCCTGTGCTGGCTCTTTTTGAAAGATTTATCCAATTAGCCCCACTCACCCCCTGCTCTTTCCCCATAGCCCTCACTGCTCTCAGGAGAGCATTCCCAGCTTCTCTAGTCTCTCTGCATCCATTATCGCTGGCACCATTTCTGGCCAATCTCCTCTGCACCCTTTCTAAGGCCTTGGGCACCATACTCCAGCTGGGGCCTAACCTTTACAGAGATTTTGCATGAACTCCTGGCTGTTTTGAGCCCATTTTCCTGTTGCGGGTGGTCAAGGATGTAAAGATTTACCTCTTTTATCTTTTTATCCCCTCTTCTCACTTTTAGGATCAGGATTCAGGCAGTGAATGGAATCGGTGCTGGTCCCTTCAGCCACACAGTGAAAGCCAAGACAAGACCCCTGCCACCAGCTCCTCCAAGGCTAGAATGTGCTGCCTCAGGCCCCCAGAGCCTTAAGCTGAAGTGGGGGGACAGCAGCAGTACCAAAGTACTAACCACCGATATAGAAACTATCTACATGCTACAGATGGAGGAACGGAGTGGAAAGTGAGTATCACTTGACTTTAGAAGATTAAAAGGGGATCTAATTGAGGTGCCCCAAGGGCCAATATTTTCCCCTCATCCAACATCACTAACCAACAGGTGAACTGGTCATTTAACTCTTTTCTGTTTGTGGAATCTTGCTATGTGGAAATTGGATGCTGCATTTCCAACATTTATAACAATGTGAACACTGCAAAGTCACACGGTTGACTGGAAGGAACTTTGGGACATCCTGAGGTTGTGAACAATGTGGCAGAAATGTAAATCGATTGACAGTTGCCGTTGACAGTTCATTGGGACACTTTGATACTTTGACACTTTTGACAGTTCCTCTTGCCAGCTCTCCTGCAATAGGTTTATGTGTTTTTTTACGCACATTCATGTCCCCTTTTAACGAACCCCAAAGGGCATCTTACCACTCCCAAAAGGCACCTTGCCTCTCCCAAAGGGGTCCCGGGAATATCCAAAGGGGTAACCTGCCTCTTCAAAAGCGTACCCTACCTTTCCAAAGGACTCTGAATAGTTTAGACCTGCTCCTGCCAGGACTGGTCTGCACGCGCCGTGTTTCCCACTGCTGGGTACCAACAAAAATAAGACACGACTGGAGGCAGCTGCTGTTTTATATGGACAGCTGCCTCCGCGAAACGTGCATCTGAAAATCCTGACCTGGGCCCATTCCCACCCCCACAAAAATGGTGGATGTTGTGTTTGCCGTGGGGCTTCCGATATTTCGACCTCTTCTGCCATTTTCACGATGACGAACAGGCTCTCCACCATTACAAAAATTCAGGCCATAGACCCTAGGAGTCCATTGATTTTGTGTTTTGAGTAACCTTCAAACAATGGCAGGTGTGAATTCCACAGGTTAATGTTCATCTTGGTATGTCCATTCCAGGAGGAGGTCCCCCACCCAGTGATTCACTTAGACTATCAAGCTTCAGAAGTTCTATGTCGAATAAGCAAAGATCACCTGACCCCTCGGCAGCCACCTTAACAGTTCATCAGTGTCTATTGTAAACAAATTAAACGCAGTTCCAGAAGCTTCCATATGAACTCGGTCCACGTGTAAAGTATGAATATGACATACATTCACTGGACATGGCAGTGGAACTTCCATTCAGAAATGTTCTTTGATAAAAAAACTTCTGCCTACAACCCAATAAAAGTGTCAATCAGACAGACTATTAAAGTATCAATAACAGAGACTTCAAACACCTCACACTTCTTAATCTTGTCCAAGTAAACATTGAGATATTTGCCAAAGAGATCGTGGAAAAAACAACTTACTATAACCACTTAAAGATGTCAATTAAACAAAGTCAGCAATTCACTTCAATTATCAAAGCAGCTTCCTGCTGAGCTAATGGGCGGGATTTTCCCCCCACTGGGGGGGGTGTTGAAGTGCGTGCACAGGGAGACGCGCTTCCAATTGGCACCCCCAATTGGGGACAAGCCGCCATTTTACGTGGGTGGATCAATTAAGGCCCGCCCAGCGTGACAACTGCACAGAAGCGCTATGTGTTCCCTGTGCGGGCGGGGGGGGTTATCCCTAAACCCAAGAGTGCGCTGTTTCACACATGCACATGAAAGAGCACACTCATCTCCCTGAGGCTAAGTGCAGTCTCAGGGAGATCATCTCTACTGTCAAAAATATTAAAAATAGAAAAATAAAAATCCCTCACATGTCCCCTTATGTGACACTGTCACATAAGTTGGGACAGGTCCATAACTTTTTAAAAAACTTTAATTAATTTTTTTAAAACCTACATGAAACCTCATCCCGCCCGTGGATGTTTTTTCTAATTCCCACCAGGGCTCCTGGCCTGTCTGCCAGCCTTAAGGTTGGACGGGCAGGTCCATTAATTACTTCAATGACTCTGTCAATGGTCTCAATTGGCCATTGACAGGTTGGTGAGCCTGCAGATGATTTTGCTGCGCCTCCATCTACCTGAAAATTTAAATGGGGCACAGTGACATCGGGAGTTCCGCCGACATCACCGTGCATCATTGTACGCATCAGCAAGTGGGCCCTGCCCCCAGCTCGCTGATAGAAAATCCTGCCCAATGTTTTTATTGGCCAGGGTTCTCAGCCCACCATGCATTGTGAGGGGAGGTGGAAACCTATCTGTTATTATCGAGATAGCAGATGCTCCGAGGATGATTTTCCAATCTTGACTAGATACCGGGGAGGTACCAGAGGACTGGAGAAATGCAAAGGTAGTTCCATTGTTTAAAAAGGGATCAAAGGAAATGCCAAACAATTATAGGCCAGTTAGTCTTACATCGGAGGAAGGGACAAGAAGGGTTGATGAAGGTAGTGCAGTGGATGTTGTGTACATGGATTTTAGCAAGGCATTTGACAAGGTCCCACATGGCAGATTGGTCAGGAAAGTAAAAGCCCACGGGATTCAGGGTAATGTGGCAAACTGGATAAAAGGTTGGCTTTGTAACAGGAAACAAAGGGTAATGGTTGATGGATGCCCTTGTGAATGGAAAGTTGTCTCAAGTGGTGTTCCACAGGGCTGAATGTTGAGACCATTGCTGTTTGTGTTATATATTAACGATTTGGATGTGAATGTGGGGGTCACGATTGGGAAATTTGCAGATGACACAAAGATTGGTCGAGTAGTGGATAGTGTAGAGGATAGCCATAATCTCCAAAACGACACAGATGGGTTGGTGGAGTGGGCAGTAAAGTGGCAGATGGATTTTAACATAGAGAAGTGTGAGGTCATACATTTAGGGAGGTCAAACAGTTACAGGGATTACATAATAAATGGGAATATACTAAGGGGGGTAGATGAAGTGAGAGATCTTGGTGTACAAGTACACAGGTCCCTGCAGGCAGCAGTTCAAGTAGACAAGGTTGAAAATAAGGAATATGGAATGCTCTCCTTCATTGGCAGAGGTATAGAATATAAAAGTAAGGATACATGTTGGAATTGTATAAAACACTGGTGAGGTCACAATTGGAGTATTGTGTGCAGTTCTGGTCACCACATTACAGGAAGGATGTAATAGCTCTGAGGAGAGTGCAGAGGAGGGTTTACAAGAATGTTGCCAGGGTTAGAAAAGTGTAGCTACAAGGAGAGATTGGATAGGTTGGGATTATTTTCCTTGGAACAAAGAAGGATGAGAGGTGACTTGATTGAGGTGTACAAAATTATGAGGGGAACAGATAGAGTGGCCAGGATAAAATTATTTCCCTTGGTGGAGAATTCTAGAACCAGGGGACATTGATTCAAGATAAGCACCAGAAGGTGTAGGGGGGACATGAGGAAGAACTTTTTTACGCAGAGGGTAGTGGGTGTCTGGAATTCGCTGCCCAAGTTGGTGATAGAGGCAGAAACTCTAAACCCTTTTAAAAAGTACCTGGATCTGCACCTTAAGTGCTGTAAGCTGCAGGGCTATGGGCCGGGTGCAGGAAGGTGGGATTAGAAAGGGCACCTGGGTGTCCTCGGGCTGGCATGGACAAGATGGGCCGAATAGCTTCCTCCTGTGCTGTAACTTTTCTATAGTTCTATTATTATGTACATAGTGCATATTGGGTGAATGGGCAAGAAACTTTACCTTTCAAAAGGTTCCTGAATCCAGACTGTGGTTCACGACTCCTCTGACGGGCTGTGAACAGCGAGTCTGGAGCAACTGGCCCCGCTCCATGGAAATTGCAGGAGGTTAGGAGGTACCTACCCATGCAATGGAGCCGGCCAGGATAGGAATGTAGGGTGCGGACTCGCCACCTGCATCATTATCCAGCGCTGGCAAAAATTGCCGGCACCGAGATCGGGCAGGTTGTCGGGTGGGGGTGGAGGGTGGGGGGGGGGGGGGGGGTGCGTGTGTGGTGGGTGGGCAACACCCCTTAGTTGGGTCCGGTCCACCATTTTATAAAATGGCTTGACTCCACCAAAATCTGGCCTCATGTTTCAACGGTAATTATTTGGTTTTGGAAGCATTGTGAGGTTCAGGCGTTGGGATGACATGCTCTGTGGAAATGGGATGTCTCCCTTACCCACTGAGGGAAAGTGAAAGTTTCGCATTCCTATAAGGCCTTTCAGAACCTCACGATGCCCCACAATTCTTTCCTGCCAGTGAAATGCTTTTGAATTTGCTGTTGCTAGATGAATGAAGGAAATGGACAACACCTGACCAATAGTTTGATTCTGATTGCGGCTTAAGTGGAAAAAGTTCACTTTTTTTTTATATCCATCCCACTTAAATAAGTTCCCTTTTGAATATAGTTTATTTTCACAAACTCATCTCGGGACAAATTAATTGTTGAGAAGTGAGTCCTTTGTTGGAGAGGACCAATTTTCTCAGAAAATCTATTTGTTATTCACAGTGATTTGACTTTAATTGATTTCTGAGAACAGCCGACACAATGAACTGTTTGTTCAGGTTTCCCAACAGGATCACTTGCAAATAACATTGACGTGAAAAATGCAGGAGCAATTTGAACAATCAGGCTGCACACATTAAAGCCTCAGGTTGAATGAACCTAAATGTGGTTGTGTCACAAGGGTCCTTTCGCCCTGTAAAGGTCCTTTGCTAATAGCAGTTTGAGAACTCAGGCTGCCAGCCTTCATCATTAACCAGCTCCAGTTTAAGCAAGCTGTGAAAGAGATTTTTATTTTCTGCCCCCCACCCCCCACCCCTCCCATCCCCCCACCCTCGCCACCCCCTTGAACTATTTCGCTGGTGGCTTGCAATCCTGCCCACACAGTGATTCCATCCAGGCAAAGAGCGACTTAAATTTCTAGAATGCCTTCAATGTAGTTTTAAAAAAAAAAATCACAAGATGCTTCACAGGAGTGCAACAAAAGGGGTCATTCCCTGGAAAAGAATCCCGCCTGTTCAGCCTTTCACGCGTGTGACAATCAGCGATGGTGTGGAAGCCCAACCACAAAGCCCTTGGACCGTTCACTTGGGCATCTCAAGTCAACAAGCCAAACAGATAGCTGAGGATCCTGCCATGGCAGCCAGTCACTTCCAGACCATCAGGGCTGCTTCCACTGCCAGCTCCTAGCTGGCGCCTCATTTCACTGGCGCCCCATTTATCTGAATCCCCACCTTCAAGAAGGAATATTCTCCTTGACGTGCACACTGCCGATCTTTCCCATCCCAGCTTTAGAGGGGAGATGGGAAGCTGGCTTTGGTCAGAATGTAGAACTGAGCGAACAGAACCTTCCCGGATTGCACCTGTTGAGTCAGCTGGTCTGAGGTGGGGCAGAGGCAAGCGTGTGATTCTCGGACCCTCAGTGCTACTGGGTCACAGGGATAGGGGATGGGGGGGGTTGATATAAGCCAGGGTTCCTACTCCTGATATCCCTACCCATTGAGTCTTGTTGGTGTGCCTGAGCATGAGGATACTGGCCATGGATCCTTACACCAGCAGGACTCCACTGGCTTCATCAGCTAACCCTCCACTCAAAATCAAAAACCCGAATTAGAAAATGGAAAAAAAAAACTCTACCTCTTTCCTCCTTTAAGATGCTCTTTAAAACCTACCTCTTTGACCAAGCTTTTGGTCATCTGGCCTCCTTATGTCGCTCAATGTCATATTTTGTTTCATAATGCTCCTGTGAAGTGCCTTGGAATGTTTCATTGCATTGAAGGTGCTATATAAATGTAACTTGTTTTGGTTGTTGTTGGTGTCCTAATCAACGACCTTTAAACCCACTCGCACATCAACATTTTCCCAAGCTAGACTTCACTGATTCCTCTCCCCCTTCGCTGTAGTGCTGAGGTGAGGGCAGAATAAGGCGTGACTGGAATGTTTCCTTATGCCCCACAGCCCACCAGTGCTCACTGTGATGGTCGTGTGGGGTCACTTGGGGTGATCTAGTGAAGTGTAGTTAATGTGTGCACAACTATTCCCCTTCCTAGGCCCAGCTGTGGCTCAATGGCCCTGCAGCAGAGGCCAATTCCACTCTAGAGGCTAGAGCACAAAATCCAGACTGACGTTCCAGTGCAATACTGAGGGAGTGTGGCACTGTCAGGATAAGGCATTAAACATGAGACCCTTTCAGATGGACAGAAAAGATAGCACGGCATCATTTCAAAGAAGGGCAGGGAAGTTCCCTGCTTTCCTGGACCAACATCACAGAAAAATAATCAGATTGTTTCCCCACCTGCCTGGATGAGTGCAGCTCCAACAACGCCCAAGAAGCTTGACACCATCCAGGGACAAAGCAGCCCTGCTTAATCAGTATCCTATCCACCACTTTAAACATTCACTCACTCCACCACTGACGCACAGTAGCAGCAGTGTGTACCATCTACAAGATGCACTGCAAGAATTCACCAAGGCTCCTTTGACAGGACCTTCTAAACCTGCAACCTCTACCATCTAGAAGGACAAGGGCAGCAGTTAGATGGGAACACCACCCCCTGGAAGTTCCCCTCCAAGTCACTCACCATCCTGACTTGGAAATATATCACCGTTCCTTCACTGTCGCTGGGTCAAAATCCTGGAACTCCCTCCCTAACAGCACTGTGGGTGTGCCTACACCACATGGACTGCAGCGGGTTCAAGATGGTGGTTCACCACAATTAGGGATGGGCAATAAATGCCAGCCTAGACGATGGTGCTCAAATCCCATGAAAGAATTTTTTAGAAAATCGTTAGCACGTTGCCGTTTGTGGGAGCTTGCTGTCTGCAAATTGGGTGCTGCACAATACAACAGAAATGACATTTGATTGGCTGTAAAGTGCTTTGAGCTTGCGAAAGGCCCAATAGAAATGCACATTCTTTCTTTCCTTTTCTCCCCGAGAGGATTAGGGGAGTCAATGTGGGACTATGTAATTCCTATTTTCCAGTTTTGCGTCTATCCATTATTGTTTTTTATGAGGAGAGAATCGTTCCTTGCAGCCTCTGGCTTTATTTGCAAACTAAAGCATGCCATTAATAACTCCCAGAACACTTGGCTGATCAGAGGGAGAGATTTCACACTGGACCTTGGGCCAACAATGTGCGGAGATAAACAGTATTGCAGCCTTCACCCTGCACCATAACTTGATCTTCACATCAGCTCCTCATGTTGTTGCAGTTAAAATATAATCATAAACACATCAATCGTTACTAACCAGGGTGAAATGAATAAATATCATTCTACAATCAGAGACAAGTTATTACTCCCAGCACAGCTGCATATATATTTTTTCTTTCAGAGAATATCCGATTAATTATTTTTGACTTGTCTTTTTGTCACTGTCGTCATGTCTGTGACGTGAAGAGCAATTGTATTTCACGAATGAAGGGTTATGGACAGGCTGTATTTATGAGTTTGTGTTCTCGATGGGATCTCTTGCCCATTTTTGGTCGTGTTTTCCAATCCTCCCTCCCAACACCCCCCCACCCCCCATTCCCACATTTGTTTTAAATGAATGAGGCTCCCCCCCTAGGGAAAGTTGCCCCCTTCTCCCATAGTCTCACTTTGAACAGCCCCTTATTAACTCTGTTTTCCTGTTTGTACCTTGCTGAAGGCTGCTAGGATGTCAGCTGCTGAAAGCCAATACCTGAGTTAGGGTTAAGACAGAGCCCCCTTGCCTAAGGCCAGGTGGACAGAGACCAGAGGCCCCTCCCCACCAAACAGTTTCCCTCCATCTCCATCCTGTTATCCTTCTACTCTCCCTTTCTACTATATATTACTTCCTCTATCTCTCCTCTGTCCTTTCTTCCTCATCTCTCCTTTCTTCCTCCTAATTTTCAGCCCACTTCTTTCCTTCTCAACATCCTGTCTTTCAACTCCCTTCTTTCTTTATCTTTCCATTTCACAACCTCGTGCCTCCCCGACTACCCCAACCCCAACCCACTTCCCTTCTCTTAATCATCCATTTTAATCACTCCCTCGCTCAACCTCCATTCTCTCTCAAATTCAACCACACTTCTCTCAGTCGGTCTCTTTGAACCACTTCTTTGGTCAGCCTTCCTCCTCTCTTGAAGCCCAGGATTTTGAGAGGAGCTGAGCCATGCAAAAGATATTTTAAAGTAAAGACACAAAAGATAATTCAATCAATGTTATAAATGTATAGTATTGTGAAGTGCATTTTTTTCAAGGAAAAGTTTTCAATTTGTTTCAACCCATATTTTGGACATTAGAATTTACAGTTACTGAAAAAAAAAGTAGCTGGAAAAAACACAGGAAACATTTTGAGAAAATTGTGGGAACCTGCTGGCAGCTTCTGCAGCCACATGAATCGTTGGCATGGGCCAAACCCAGAATAAATATGAACGTCTGAATTATAACCAGAAAAGTTGAACAAAAAGAAAGCATCAAAAACATATCAACAGGAAGCCAAGTACAACTTACGGGAAGTTCCGGAAGAAACATGATTTGAAATGTGTGAAAGCTAAGTGGACAAAGTGGATGTTGCCATGGCAATTACCACCTTCACGAATTATTTTTTTTTTTCCCTCCTCAGGTTTATTCCAATCTATAGAGGGCCAAGCCACACTTACAAGGTGCAGAGGCTAACGGAATCCACGTATTACAGCTTCCGAATCCAGGCAGTCAGTGATGCTGGTGAGGGGCCCTTCTCTGAGGTCCCATGTGTTCAGTACAAGCAAACTAGTCCCTCCTGCTGTCAAAGGTCAGTCTCCATGTTTATAGTCTGGCATTCTTTTTTTTCTAAAAAGGAAAAAGGTGAGCCAGTAGAGAATTTTTAAGATTTTGAATGAGCTGGATGGGGGTAAATGTAGGTAAAAGGTTCCTACCTTTTGGAGGGGGTTTCTAAATCTAGGGGTCATCAATCTAAGATAGTCACTAATAAACCCAGCAAAGAATTCAGGAGAAACTTCTTTAATCTGAGAGTGGTGAGGATGTGGGATTCATGACCACAGGAGTGGTCAAAGTGAATGATATAAATATATTTAAGGGTAGATACAGAAGCACAAGAGGGAGAAAGGAATATGTTGATAGGGTGAGATGAAGTAGACTGGGAGGAGGTTGGTGTGAAGCATGGACCAGTTGGGCCGAATGGCCTTTTCTGTGGCGTACATTCTATGTAATTAAGCACAGGCAGATATTTAGACATCTCAGTGTAGAATGAAGTAGAATGTGAAATAATTGGGGTAAAATCAAGTTTGAAAACTCTGAATACTGGAGCAGTATTCAGCTGATGATGTTTCTCTTGGAGCACAGAGAAGAGGGAGAGAGATTAGAACAGGGAGATTGGCCTCTCTTGGTATAAGATAGGCATAGAATGCCCTGCTAAACTTGCTCTTCATTGTCAAGAAGCAAATAGACTCTGTGGGCAGTGCCCAACCATTAAATGGTCACCTCTCTCTTACACTGCCTATATCTATCCAGAATACCAACCTCACACCCTCACTCACTCAGTTATAGAATGTTAGAGAACAGTAGGAGGCTATTCAGCCCCTTGTACTGGTGCCAGCTCTTTAAAAGACCTATCCCAATTAGTCCCGGTCACCCTGCTGTTTCCCCATAGACCCTTAAATTTTCAAGTGTCTATCCAGTTTCCCTTTTGAAAGTTACTGTTGAATCTGCTCCCACCGCCCTCTCAGGCAGCAGATCCCGGATCACAACGTCTCGCTGTGAGAACAAGTTCTCATTCTCCTTTCTTGCCAGTTACCTGGAATCTGTGTCCTCTGGTTACTGACCCTCTTACCAGTTTAGAAGAATGGGAGGTGATCTTATTGAAACATATAAGATTCCGAGGGGGGCTTGACAGTGTCCACCTCCATTTCTTCAGCGGGGTGTAAAAATTCAGCTCTAGGAGCCAGTGTTTTCCCTGGATGTGGGTGTCACTGGCCTGGGAAAGTGGCCTTGTGCCAGCACCTACATTAACTAGTCAAGGTGCTCCCATGACGCTGTTAGATCAACGGCTATATAGAATTACAAGGAGTTGACAGCACAGAAACAGGCCATTCGGCCCACCTGTTCTATTCTGGAATAAAAGCAAAAGAGTTCTTGTTCATGCTCCACATGAGCCTCCCCGACCCCTCTTCATCTCACCCTCTCAACTTATCCTTCTACTCCTATTTCCCTAAAATGTTTATCCAGCTTCCCCTTAAATGCATCTATTCCATTCGCCTGAACCACTCCCTGTGGTAGCAAGTTCCACTTTCTCCCTGTGCTCTGGGTAAAGGTTTTTCCTGAATTCCCAATTGGATTTATCCGTGATTATCTTATATTTACGGCCCAAAAGTTGTGGTCTCCACCCCACCAGTGGAAACATCTTCTCTACTTCTACCCTATCGAACCACACAGAATTTTAAAGACCTCTATCAGGTCACTGCCTCAACCTTCTCGATTCTGGAGAAGAGAGCCCCAGCTTGGTGAGATCTGGATGGTGCAGACTGGGAGAATACTGCCAATCGCATTCTTCACCAGTCACAGAGAGAATTAACCAAGGATGAGAGGGGGAATAAAATCGACCTCGCAATAAATAGGGGGCTTGCCAAATAAAGAATGCCTGCATTACATATCGGGTTGCCAATCTTACTGGATGTATTCATGGGGTTCCATCACAAAAGACACAATTATGTTAATGGCCCTCCTGTCACCTTTCTCCCTGGATGCTCCTATGCATTGTCCTGGAAGATTAACCTTTTACTGACCGGAGACTCCAGGGCATTCCAGGAGGGTTGGCAACCCTAATTTTACCACAGGCCTGCTCATGAATGGGTCTTCAAATTTGTGCCTGCCTTGTGAACGTGGGAACTAACAGATGAAAAGCAGAACCCAGGTTTACCTGGAATGTGGAAAATTATGGGGCGATTTGACTGGTGTTTTTCAGGATTTTGCAACGGAATTGGTAGAGCGGGTGGTGAGGAACCTTTATTCCTCAACGGAGTCCAGAACAAGGGACATAATTATCAAAATCAAAGCCAAGCCTTTGCAGTGAAAAGTTGAGAAAATAATTCTTTTCACAAGGAGCGGAGACGTGTGGAACAAAATCAGGAAACGATGGGAAAAACTCAGCAGGTCGGACAGGGTCTGTGGAGAGAGAGAAACAGAGTTAACTTTTTGTGTCCGTGTGACTCTTCTGCGGGACATACGGGTCACACGGACTCAAAACATGAACTGGTTTTCTCTTCGCGGACGCTGAGGTTTTTTCCCAGCGTTTTCCGTCTTTGTTTCGGGTTTCCAGCATCCGCAGCATTTTGCTTTTATCTTGGAGAAGTGTGGAACTCTCTCCCACAGAAAGCAGGAGATGCTGAGGCTCGACAAGTCATTTCAAGTCAGATCGATAGATTTTTTTTGTTAAGACAGGGTGTAACAAAGGTTATGGAGCCTAGGTGAGTGGATGGAGTTGGGATGCAGGCAGCCATTACCTTACTGTGGGGTAGAACAGGCTGGAGGGGCTGAGTGGGCCTCCTGTTCCTTTCCAGTTCGTCTTCTACTACCCTGCTGACCCCTATTGCTTCTCTACATCCCTCTAGTGACTCGAGAGCAAACTTGAGATATCCTCTGTTAATTTAAATTTGAAGTTGGGACTAGTTTCTTTTTCTGAATTACTCATGAATTATCTAAAATTTAATTAGCATAGTAATTTAGGAACAATAAACACCAGCAACAAATCTACTTAGGAGCTCATGTTGTTATGGGAGAATTCTCCAATGAGAAGGTATTTAGAGGAGGAGAGTTTTAATTCACCATTCATTAAAAATTTTCAGCAGCAGATGGCACAATGTAAATTTGACCTTGAATGAGTTTGTTCTGAGTTGTTTAACTTTTCTGGCAGTGAGTGGGTACTATGGGTTAGACACTGGTCCTTCATCCCTATTATTTGAGGTTGTCATGTGAAATGAGTTGGTAATGGGAAATGAGTGGATGGCGTTTCTGGAGCTGATGCATTTGTAAGAATGTAGTGGAGGTGAGCACAGGAGTCTTCATGTTCTACCTTCACAATGAGTACGCAGCTCAATGTGACTCCTGAACTCAGGCTAACTGGCTGCAGAGAGGTACCCTCAGCCAGCAGTTGTGGGAGACAGACTGGGCAGGTGTTCGATTTCCAACACTGACATCGCTCTCCTTGGTCAGCACACAAATCATCTGTCCCTCTGGAGATTCAGGGCTGTGCTCCTGTCCCTGTGGAGACTCGGGACTGTGCTCCTGTCCCTGTGGAGATTTGGGACCGTGTACCTATCCCTGTGGAGACTCGAGGCTGTGCGCCTGTCCCTGGGGAGACTCAGGACTATGTGCCTGTAGCTGTCCCAGCCCTTCAGTTTAACAGTAATCTCTTCCAGATTACAGTTTGCAGCAAGGCACCAAGAGTGACACAGGCCGAGGGAGGAGATGAAATGTTCACCCTGTCAGCCAAACCTGGATTTGTCCTCTGGTTCTAAGTATGAAAGGCTAACATTTGAACAGAGTGTACCCTCCCCAAAACCTGATACCTGCCACAGATCCTTGAGTACACAGCGTTCAGAGTCTAATTATCTGGGTTATTGCATTTCTCCTGGTCACATTGGTACTAAAATCCCTCACCCACAATTAGATTTATATAGCTTTGCAAATCTACAACAACACTTACAGCAGTAACCACTCTCCTCACTCCACCGCCCCCAAACTTTCCATCCCATCTATATCTGCAGCAGGGTGCATCAAGTGAATTTCTGAAAATATTGTCAATCGCCTCTCAGCAGGTCACACTCTTGCCTCTGGGTCAGAAGGTTGTGGGTTCAAGACCCATTCCAGAGACATGAGCACATAAATCCACGCTGGTGCTCTCAGTGCTGTATCAAGGGAGTGCTGCACTGCTGGAGATGTTAATCTGAAGCCCCATCTTCCCCCTCGAATAGCTGTCAAAGGTTGGCACTACTTTGGAGAAGAGCGGGGGGGGGAGGTTCTGCTCAATAACCTAGACAATATATGTCCCTCAGTTGACATCACTGTGTTTGTGGGATCCTGCTGTGCGCACCTTGGCTGCCATGTTTCCTACTTTACAACAGTTCCTGCACCTGAAAAGCGCTTTCTTGCTTGCGAAGCAGAATGAGAGCTCCTGAAATCATGAAAGGCGCTATAGAAATGCAACTTTTTTTCCTTCCCCGCAGAAAGGGATGGTGGTGTAGTGGCCCTGTCACTTGGACCAGTAACCCAGTGGGCTCTGGGGACATGGATTCAAATCCCACTGTGGCAGCTGGTGGAACTTAAATTCAATTAATAAATCTGGAATTGTAGAGCTAATCTCATCCATGACAACGATCATCAATTGTTGTTAAAAAAAAACCCATCTGGTTCACTAATGCCCTTTAGGGAAGGGAATCTGCCACCCTTACCCTACACGTGACTCCAGACCCACAGCAATGACTGCTCCCCTGAAAGGGGCAATTAGGGATGGGCAACAAACGCTGGCCTTGCCACTCACCCCCAGATCCCAAAGAATATATTTTTTAAAACTGTCGTCTTTTCAGAAATTCCTGTGACTCGTTTTATTTCAAAGAGGAACCAGCGGCGTTGCCTGTACCGTCTTGCCGAGTCTGGCAGGAGGATCTGAGTGAAAGTCCAACCTGGCATTTTGTGCTTTCCCTTTCAGCTCCTCGGGTGACCCAATTGGAAGGAACAGCCTGCGAGGTCACGTGGGAAGGACTCCCACCAATGAGAGGCGACCCAATGAGTTACATTCTGCAGGTCACCGTGGGCAGGGAGTTGGATTATAAACAGGTAAGGGTCGGGCGGGGTGGGGTTGCGGTTGGGGGGATGGGGGGTGGGCGTTGCGGGGAGAGGTGGGGTGGAGGGGTCGGAGGTGGAGGGGAGAGGGAGGGGTGGCGGGAGGGAGAGGGGGTGGGGGGTGTCAGGAGGGGGCGGGGAGGGGGATGGAGATGAATGGGGGAGGGGGTGGGGGTGGGGGCGGGAGGGAGAGGGATGGAGGGGGTGGGGAGGAGGAGGGGTGGGAGGTGGGGTGGGGGGGGCGCGGGAGGGGGGTAGGGGGTGGGAGGGGGAGGGGAGGGTGGAGGGGGTGGCGGGAGGGAGAGGGAGTGGGGGGGTCAGGAGGGAGAGGGGGGTGGGGGGTCGGGAGGGGGAGGGGAGGGGGATGGAGGGTGGGAGAGGGGGTGGGGGATGGAGGAGTGGGGAGAGGGGGATGGAGGGGTGAGGGAGGGGAGGGGGATGGAGGGGTGGGGGGGAGGAGGGGTGGGAGGTGGGTTGGGGGGGGTGCGGGAGGGGGGTGGGGGGTGGGAGGGGGAGGGGAGGGTGGAGGGGGTGGCAGGAGGGAGAGGGAGTGGGGGGGTCAGGAGGGAGAGGGGGTGGGGGATCGGGAGGGGGAGGGGAGGGGGATGGAGGGCGGGAGAGGGGTGGGGGATGGAGGAGTGGGGAGAGGGGGATGGAGGGGTGAGGGAGGGGAGGGGGATGGAGGGGTGGGGGGGAGAGAGTGGAGGGGGGGTGGATGTTGGGGGTGTAAGGTGTGTGTGTGTGGGGTTAGGGGGGAGTGGGGTGGGCATTCAAGAGGGGTAAGGGAGGGGGATGGAGGGGCAGGAGAGGTGTGGGGGATGGAGGGGTTGGGGGAGGGGGATGTAGGGGCGGGGAGGGGAGGTGGATGGAGGGGTGGGGTGGAGGGGTGTGGAGGGAGGGTGGGTGTAGGGGTGGGAGGGGTGTGTGTGGGGTTGGGAGGGAGGGGGGGTGGGTGTAGGGGTGGGAGGGGTGTGTGTGGGGTTGGGGGGGTGGGGGGGTGGGTGTAGGGGGTGGGAGGGGTGTGTGGGGGGTTGGGGGGTGGGGGGTGGGAGGGGTGTGTGGGGGTTGGGGGGTGGGGGGGTGGGAGGGGTGTGTGTGGGGTTGGGGGGTGGGGGGGGTGGTGGTGAGGTTCTGAATCATCTGGCAGCGCCCGCCGTAGCCGCCCCAGGAAGACGGGTTTTCGTCCTAAAGCAACGAGAAGGTCCATTTCTCCTGTGGTTTGGGAGGCACCATTCACAAGATGTCTCTTGAACACAATTGGAGCTCGATTGCGGGGGGAATTGGGGTGGGGGGTACATTCCTCTGATGCCCATTGAGAGGGGTGAGTCAGCGAGGGGTGGGTTTTCCCTGATGGCCATTGAGACTGTAGTTAGTCTGGCAGATGTGCCTTGAGGGGTTGGGGGTGTCCTAAGGCAGTCATTGAGGGTCAGTGTTCCTCTGCTGGCCATCGACACTCTGACGCCTGCCTTACAAATGTGTTGGGTCGACTTTCCAAACCATTAAAATTATTCTTAACTTCATCTCAATCGGGGTAACCAATGGAACTACAATTTTAAAGAATAATGTTATTTTTAAATCCTGCCTTTGGTCTGCTGAAATTTGCCCTTTGTAACAGGTGGAGGCCATTCAGCCCCTCGCTCCTGTTCTGCTATTCACTGAGACCCTGGCTGATCTGTGCCTCATATCCTCTGACGACCTTCACAAGCAAAAATACATCCATCTCAGTCTTGAAATTTCTCCCAACTTTTGGAACGCTCACAAAAAGCTGTGGATGTTAGATGCCGATTGGAACGTTCAAGAATGCGATGGATAGATCTTTGTTGGTGGAAGGTCGTGGTGGGATACAGGACTAAAGCAGGGTAAACGGAGTTGAGATGCAGATCAGCCCTGATCTAATTGAATGGCGGAACAGGCTCGATGGGCTGAATGGCCTCCTCCTGCTCCCAATGCTCCTAGGTTGGTGAACTATCCAGGGAAAAGAGTGAAAAGGGCAGGAACAGGGAGTTAACCTGTGATTCAGTGCTATAACGTTCATCAGACAGAGCCCCAAGCTTTTGTCTCCTTACAGCAGATATTGCTAAGGGGAGGCTTAATGGAACTAACAATGATGGGCCGAATGGCCTGGCTCTTGTGCTGTAATTGTGAAGGGTTTTGGTAGAGTGAATAAGAGAATAACTGTTCACACTGCTGGGAGGGTCGATAACTGGACGATACAGATTCAGTGTCATTAACAGCCAATAACTACAGTTCGAAGCGCGCTCAATATTTTAACCAACTTCAGTTGTTCAGTGATGCGGTACTGAGCTCAACAAATCGGGAGGATTGCAGGCCAGCCGTGTGATGGCAATACAGCGGGCCTGAACGAGGGAGGGAATAGGTATAGGATTGTGAAGCCTTCAGTTGCCAAACAGCCTGCTCACACTCACCCGATAAGCTTTCACAGGATGAATTTGCAAGGCATCTGAGGTGACCCCCCCCCGCCCCCCCAGTTTAGAAGATTGAGGCGTGATCCAATAGAAGTGTTTTTTTTTTTAAAAAAAAACTCAACAGGGAAGGTGCAGAGAAACCATTTCCTCAAAAGGTGGGTGGGGGGGGTGGGGGGCGGAGTCGAGAACGAGGGGGCAATTGTTTTAAGCTAGAGCTAGGCTGTTTAGGAATGAATTTTTTACACAAAGGGTAATCTGGAAATCTGGAACTCTCCGTCAAAAGGCTTTGGACGCTTGGGGGGGGGGGGGGGGTGGGGGTGGGGGGGGGGGGGGGGGTGGTGGGGAGGGGGTGGGGGTTCAACTGAGGCTTTCAAGACGGAGGTTAACAGATTTTTGATGAGTAACAGTTTGAAGGGAAATGGAGCCAATGTGGGTAAATGGAGTTGAGGCACGTGATCTAACAGAATGGCTTGAGGGGCTGAATGGCCCTCCTGTTCCTATTCCCGTGCGTGGAACAATCAAAACACCCTTGGGGAAGAGGGGGAATAAATTGTCGAAACTGTTTCTTTCGCACAGACAACAGGCACAATAAATCAAATCAGGAAACCAAAGAATCATTTGCAGAGCGTCTTAAATTCCCCAGCGTGCAGCGTGGGTGATTGAAAGGTGTGTACGAGCCTGCGGTGGCCCAGGGAAAGTGGACAGTATTTACGGCGCCCCTTGAGTGCAAGCTGAGCCCGTTGCCGTGGCAACGACATCCGCACGAGGCCTTCACCAACGTCAGAGCCTATCTAGTATTAGTAAATAATGATTGGGAACCAGGAAGCTGCTTGAGGCTGTTGACAAATATTTCCCAGACTTTGTTTTTTTTTTTAGGGCAGGAAAATGTCTGCTTCCTTTTTCCTAGACGTAGTGAAAAGAGGGAGGGGAAGGGAAATCACCGCAGGCTGACCAACATCCCCAGCCCGTGTGGCTCGGAGAAACCAATAGCAAAAAAGATTGTGGGCAGTTTCGCTTTCTGATCATAAAAGTCCTGCCTTTATTGAGGAAAACAGAAGTTAATTTTTTTTTTTTTCTTCATAATCCAGTCTTTTGCTGTAGCTAGCATTCGAATCCCTTGCACCTATACCCCCTCAAAGTTGGGTTGCCACCTCTGGTTGGATGTATTCCGGGAGGTCTTGTGACATGGCCTCCCACTTACTACCACACCACCCCCCTCCTCCCACCCCACCCCACCCCCACCCCACCCCCACCAACAATCCCCGCATTGCTCCCGCCATTAGTCTCCCCGCACGTCAACCCTTGTGGTTCACCCTCCCGCAGCCAATGAGAAGGCAAATGGAGCTTTTGCTACCACCCGATTGGGTGATTTTTGACTGTCTGTTCAACATAGGGTTGCCGGCCCTCCAGGGAGTCTCCAGGAATTAAAGATCATTCTCGGGGGGGGCGGGGGGGGGGGGGGCACTGCCGTGTGCAACCCTGGAGAAAAATCACCGGGAATTTTTTTCTTTTTTTTTTCTTGCGTCATTTTCTTTGAACGTTTCTCTTTACCAGATCTAAAGATATTGAAAAAGTTCGGGGGGGTGGGGGGGGGGGGGGGGGGGTGGCGGTGGTGCGGTGGGGTGGGGTGGGGGGGGGAGTCTGTTTGACTAACAGTCAAACATCATCCAATTGGGCAACGATTCTTTCTGCTCTCCAATCCCAAAAAAAAATTGGCGTGGAAAGGCTGTATGTCACGAGGATGGATGTGTTGGCTGACTAATGGCTGGAGCGTGGGGGCAAGTCATGCGATGAAACTTCCAAGAATACATTTAACCACAGCTGGTGACCCTAGTTCAACATCCTATTCTTGGCCAACTCCAATATTTTAACATCTAATAAAATGACTTGGACTCAGTAGCTCCCACATCTAGAGACTCAGGAGGCTGACAAAGCTCTCATTCTAAACAAAAACAAAAACAAAAATACCTGGAAAAACTCGGCAGGTCGAGCAGCATCTGCGGACAGGAGCACAGTTAACGTTTCGGTCATGCGGACTCGAAGCGTTAACTGTGTCCCTCTCCGCAGGTGCTGCCAGACCTGCCGAGTTTTTCCGGGTATTTTTGTTTTTGTTTTGGATTTCCAGCCTCCGCAGTTTTTTTTTTTTGCTTTTACCTTAAAGCTCCCATTCTCTCCCATCCAAACCCAGCGTTCTCGTGTCGCTCCCAGTGTCTGTCGACCAGCTGAAGATCTGGCGCCACTTCATCTTGAGCTGCCCTCTTTCTTCTACATCCAGTAGGAGCCCCACTGCATGACCTGATGGGCAGGCCACCATGTTGGAAGACAGGTGACATGGCCACGCCAACTAAGCCATCTTTTGCAGAAGATGGATGAAACTGGAGACTGTTCTAAGCGTTTTCTTACTGCAGCGGAAGCAATAAAGTTCAAAACATTAAAAAAAAACTCTCAACTTTTTAATGCCCCAATGATTTTTCTGCCTGGGTTTTTGCTCAGATCAGTGTCCAGTCGATTAACCTGATAAGCCATACAGACTCTTCCTTACCTCCCCTACTGTAAAAAATAAAACTATTCCAAATCAGCTCCTCAAGGCCAGGACCCTGCTTGTGAAATTGGCCCCAGGATGGCCTGTTGTTCGAATTAGGGACTGCCAACCCTTCAGGATTCCTCTGGAGTTTCCAGGCGGTAGTGAAGAGCCAGGGTTCATGCAGCTGATCATTATCCATTGGCGCTCGCTGGGACGTGGGCGCGCTTAGTGTCAGACGAGGCTTCAGTCAGGACATTGAGCTGATATTTCAACAGCAACAACTTGCTTCACAGAAGATCTTTTAAACAAAATTTTAAACCGAGCCACGTGAGAAGATATTAGGACGTTTGACCAAAGATTTGGTCAAAGAGTTCGGTTTTTAAGGAGCTTCTGGTTAAAGGGGGCAAGGAAAGACAGAGAAATGGAGAGGTTTAAGGACAGAATTCCAGAGCTTAGGGCCCAGGCAGCTGAAGACATGGTCACCAATGGTGGAGTGATTAAAATCAGGGATGCTCAAGCCTCTGGGATTGAGGAGCAGAGAGATCGCAGAGAGTTATGGAGGGCTGGAGGAGGTTACAGAGATAGGGAGGGGTGAGACAATGAGGGATTTTAAAACAAGGATGAAATTAGTTCAGAATAACCTACATAAACCTGATTATTATGGAGGATAGTTCTGGTTTTATGTTCATTCTCTGGCAATAGCGTAACCTCTACCTCACAGTTGAAACAAATTAACTCAAATTACTACACCAAACTATAATTTGATATTGAGACCCTTGCCCCAAGGTCTGAGATCTAGATGTTTGTATATTACTTTTTTTGAACTGATGGCTGTGATTTAGAACCTTCTGGGTTTAACTGTGCTGCATGTGGATTTATTTGTTGCGCTGATGTATAGCAAGGCGTCATCGGCCATTGCACAGATCTGCAAATGATGTTAAACCACTGCCACTCAAAGCTGATTTATAAACTGATGTTATAAGAAGATATTCCGTAGAATCTATGACATGGAGCATTATTACAGAAATTCCAACCTCTGATAATATTGGGGCAGTGTGAGCAGAAGTTTTGTGAACTGGATAGGGACTAAAGGAAAGGGTGTGGGCCAGGGATCAATGTAGGATGCAGTCTTAGCCTCAACCTATTTAGGCTATCTAGACATGGGCACGGGTGGGGTGGGTGGGGTGGGTGGGGGGGGGGGGGGTGGTGTGCTGACAGAAGAACTAGGACGTTTGGCAAAAAGTAAGGACAATGCCAAGCGTTAGCGGAATGGGCAGACAAGTGGCAAATACTGTTTAATGAAGAGCTGTGTGTGGCAATGCAGTTTGAAAGAAGAAATAAATAATGAGAGCAGAAACGCAAAGGAAAAATGCTAAAGAGCAGAATGACCAAGGGTACGAATAGATAATATTGTAAAAATATGACTATCCTTTCTCCATCTTATGAGCTGCCTTCTCTCTCTCTCTCTCTCTCTCTCCTTTTTTATCTCCTTCCTTTCTTGGCTTCTAACTTGCCTATCTCACTTTCCCCCCTCTCTTGTGCTGTTTCTTTCTCACCGACTTTGCCCCCTGTTCTCTCACGTGCTATCTCTCCTAACTCTCTTGTGCTATCTCTGGCCCCTCTCCTCCCTCACTCTCTCTCCTCTATTCATCTTATCTCTTCTGCCCCACATGCTATGCTCCGTTTTACCACCCTCATTCCTAGTGATGCATTCTCTCCTATTTCTCTCTGATGCTGGCCCAGACTTGCACAGAGACGCTGCAGATTTTTTTTAAGTGGGTGGCCGGGGGAGGTGGGGACCTGGATGTGGTTATCCCAGCCCCATTTCTGACCTCCCATTTTCGCAGATAGGGGAAAGGACATGGGGTGTGACTCCATACATGAGGGAAACCCAACCTTGGCAGGGCCACTTAAACTGAGTGCTGAGTTCAGACGGACCCGAATTTGTCTGTTGCAAAGGCTTTAACCCATATTGTGGGAGTCGCAAATGGATGGAGTAGAAATAAACACTCTTGATGAGAAGATCAGTTTAACTGTCACACTCTAAATTTTTTTAAATCCCCAGCTCTTTAAACTGTTCAGGAAAAAAAAAACTGGCTACAGCTGTCACTGTTTTTTTTTAAAAAAACCTCTGCTTTGATTGACAGGCCAGTTGATGCAGCATCTGTTTGAGTAGTTTCAATGGAGTTATTTGATGGCATTTCCCTTTTTTTCATCTTCACATGGCTCCTGAGCTCTTCCTATGCTGGATACTGGGAGAGTTGGCATGGAGTATACTGGGAGCCATGGAAGTTGGGTGGGGTCTAATGGGATGTGAGGCATAAGGGCTAGAGGACCTAAAATCTTCCAAAACAATTGGAACCATGTCC